>CAJNIZ010045197.1:0-26220 GCA_905231905.1 Symbiodinium pilosum | reverse complement strand
TATGCGGATCATGGAAAAGAAAATGGAAACTACCATTTAGGTTTTCTTTTTATGGGACCTTTTCTCCATAAGTCTAGCTTGCGAGATGCCTATTTAGGGTGTAAGGTCAGGGCTTAGGGGCCCCTAATCTCCCAGACATGCTACGTATGACAAAGGAGGAGCTTCTTGATCCAAGCCCGAAAATCGTCCAACGGACCTACACCATGAACAATGCATGAAGACATCACGCAATCCCTAGGCGCCTCAGCAACCCCACGCTCATTGCATCATCATCTGAGCTATACTCTAAACTCCTCGTATCACCCTGAATAACCCTTACAATACTCCTCTATATGATCCCCTATACAACCCCTTTAAGGAGTTTAGCCTATAGCTTATCTGTAGCATGCCGTAGTTCAAAGCGCTGTTGCTGGCACTGCATAGACCCTGCAAAATGCAGAGGCAACAAGTGGCCAAACGTGCACTGCTATTCTTTTGGGCACTCGTAGCTTCCCTCTTCTCTGGATACCCCGAAATGCTGATGGCCAACTATACCTTCCGTATCAGTCATGCTTCGTCGCAGAAATACCATGATGAGACTGAAAACGATGCAATGGACTGATCTTTTGCAGCGAATCTCAAAATAGGGCCCACGTTACCGCGCCGCAACTGCAGCCGTGCAAACTCCTGACCAAGACAACCTCAATCGAAGTAACCATGCAAACATGTTCAAAAAAGCGAGCACACCTACGAAACTTATCTGATCTTTGTGATCTCGTATTGGCGAGAGAAGTGGGCCCACAATAGTGCGGTTTTTTACTGAGGGTCCGCCCAGCATGGTGGACGAAGACTCCTCATATGCAAAACCCTCAGCGTGGGGGTGGTTTGGGCATGAAAGGCGGATTTCCTAGCAACCCAATTAACACTTCGGTGCAAACTTCAGCAGAACTGATTGTGGCTGCTAGCATAAGGAGTATTTCCTCTACGAGTACTTGGTCCTTGTTGCATTGTTGCGGAAACTCTCGCACAAATTACAAATGCTGTATTACAGCCCCAACAAGTACTGTGTTATAAGATACTCTTTTCCACGTTCTTCTCCATTGTCCTTATATAACCCCACAAGTGTCCCTATATAATCCTTATATAACCCGAGCTTGTCCATCTGATTCTCCGTCCGTTATTGGGCGCTGCCCGTACACAACGTCTTACGATTAATCTTCGTCATGAGCCCTAACAGTCGGCCCGATGGTGATGTTTCGCTTCTGGGTCATGGTCATGGTCGCACATGTCCATACTTTCCATCAGCTAGCAGAAGCTACGGGCACAAATGGATGTACCATAGAAAAATTATACTGACGAATTCAGGATTTGACTGTACAAAAGTCGCCGGGCGTCACCATGCAGCTGGTTGCACTGCCGCAGCATATTGACGAAGAGCTGATGCTCATGCCTTGCGGTTTACGACTAGTGCAACCTCGCTGCATGGCCCGCGAAAGAGGAATTCGATCAGGAACCCTTGCCGCCCAACGGTGGCTACCGCAGCGCTTCAAAACCCAAAGCCTGTACAGACGATGCACTCCTCCCATACCCCCTGTGCATTGGAATGCAAATCTACTGCACAGATTGGGTACCAACACAAAAGTCTGACCTCTTTATGTCCCATAGCATCACTATGAGGTGTAGGTTTCGCGCTCTGGTCTCCCTGGAACGGCGTGTGACTTGACATTTTTGGTGTTTTCTGCATCTAGGATTTCAGGCTAAGGCTTGAGGTCAAAGGCAACGGATTTGAACGATCAGATCCATTTCTGCGCATGCCTGACAACATTGAATATGCTTCAGGCTCGCGCTACGAAGCAGTTTTATTGTGCGTGTGAAAGACAGCCTGATGACTAAGCATGTCCGGAAGGCTTGAGCATGAAGAACCTTAACTCTTTCAGCATCAAAGGGGGAGGGGGGGACCTATCTCAAAGTGCTGTACTCAGTGGAAGGAATCTGGCCAGGGGCAGCTGCGATGCCGCCATGACTCGTTGCAGGACCAGGTGAGAGAGCAAGGAAAGAGGGGAGGCCAGGAAAAGCAATGCATGATGAAGCAGTGTTGATGAGAGGCGGCACACTGCTAGGGCTCAGCAAACACCGCATGGTCATCAGGCCCAACGGCAGCCGCCGCAGCACAAAGTTGTTCGGTCTAAGGGTGGGTTTTGGGAGGCACGGACGATTGGCCGACGACCGGCCCAAACTGTCTTCGCTCCATTGCATTGTCAGTTTCCTCGTTTTAGGGTCGGAGGTGTAAGCCAGAGGCTCTTAGCTCGGGCAACGTCCATTCGTGTTCGCTCCAACAACGTAGCTATGCTTTGCTACAAGTGCGGATCCCGTGCCGCCGACCCTGCATCATCGGATCTCCATTTTTCCAAGGCGCCTTCCAGGACATCACCCCGCTGTCGAGAAAATCGTTCAGTTTTGGGGCCCAAAAAGCATCATGAGCACCCCAAAGCCCAAGATCTTGGGCCAGAGCAGAGAAAAGTATAGATTTGAATGGGCATTGGAATGCCCCAAAATGGTGAATGGACTCCCAATGACGCATTGGGGTCCATTTCCCCTTTTGTGGCTTCTGAGGCGTGCCCACACTCTTGGCCAGGCATTCTGGTGGGACGCGCCGCGTGCACCGCACGCTTGCCGGGAGGGAAGTTGACACGGCTCACACGCACCCCTGGCGTGAGCCCTCTAAATCGAGCAATGCCCATTTGTGCATCAACTAAGGCTGTTACCCTCAAATGGCCCTGATCAATCCCCACTTCGTGCTCGCAGCGCACAAGGGCCACAAAGGAAAGCTAGCTAAGCATCATTGTCCACAACCCAAGCCTCTCGGGCCCTTTGTGGAAGCTCCTGATTCGAGCAGTGTAATTAGACTTTCCCAACAGCTTATTGCAGTGCTAGAGGAAAAGCTTTCAGGAAAAAACGGTCGTATCGTCCTCGAAATCAAGAATGAACTCTTGTGCATTTTTGCTTCTAGAACGTTCATTTCTTCGCTTTGCATCGTACTTTAGTGGCACAAGTGCCTGTGTACTAGCCCCTAGCCGTCGATTGTAGTTCGGTTTCTATTCAATTGAACATCAGGAGCTAGACCACACGTCCCTTTTGTTTAAAGTGCGAAACGTTGTAGGCCCAAGTTTTGGCTGGTGTAGGACTGTGCAAGTCGTTTCAGCCTGCGAAGGGGAAAAATGAATAAGTCTAGCCTTCACATTGCCTCATATCCAGAAGCTCAGAAAGGTCGGCATTATTCTGCTGGGAGCCTTGCAACTCGCCAGTCATGATGGCATCCAGGAGCTGGGTTTGCTTTTTGAGCTAACCCTACACCCTGAACCCTACACCCTGAACCCCAAACCCCAAACCCCAAACCAACTGTGGTTTTTCTGCTCTGACAATCTTGCAGCTCCTGGAAACCCACGAATTTCATTCCGAGCCTATGTGAGCTATAGTCTACACTCCTAGTATCCGCCTTAGTAACCCCTCCCTATATAGTCCCCGATATAGCCCCCCTTTTAAGGAGTTTAGACTCGTTTAGACTATAGCCTATGCATCTGCAGTTCTGCACGCCAGACGGCTGGAGCCGGCATGAGCGAGTTTCGGCAAGCAGCCGTGCAAAGAATGAATCGTTTTGGGGGTTTAGGGGTCTAGGCTTTCTACTTAGTGTTAGGGTGTAGGGTTTAGGGTGTAGAGTCTAGGGTTTTGGGGGTTTGAAGGTCTAGGCTTTAGGGGATTGGGGGGATTAGGGGTTTGAATCTCCTGTGTCACTGACCCTGGAGACTGAGGCGAGACGAAGAGCTACAGTATCCGTCTGTAACCTCAGCAGTACCATTTCCAGTGGGATATGAGCCTCAATCACTATTTCCCATGAAATTCAAGGGACATAAGCTCCTTTTTAGGGCCTGTATTAGGGACTATACCAAACTACAAGGGGGACCCCTATGTCCACTGGTAAGGCTAATAATTACACAGAGTTCTCCTCCTGGCCTCAAGATATTTGCCTTTGCGGATTCCTCAGCACAGGAGGACAGGAAATCATGGCTGGCACAGGGCAAGGGTTTAGGGTTTAGGGACATTATGAATGCATCTAAGTGAGCTGCACTACAAAACCTCTGGAGCAATGGGCTGCCCACCGTACTCTGCATCATTCTCGAACAGCAGAACTGCACCGCCCAATCATACGGTGTGATTTTGGTGGCCGCTCACCACGCCGCTATGCTGGGGCTTGCATATGATTGCTGTGACGCAATAGTAAGCTTCGCCGAATACAAGCATAGTACTGACACTTTGAGACTGTACGGTCTGGTAAGGTCATATACACCAGTCGGGTCCAATACATGAATGATCCCACAAGATATATGATTTCCCAACAAGTGTGCAAGACAGGGACTCATAAGCAGCTTTTGGGCGCTGCATTTATCTAGCAATCTAGCTCATGGTACCAAGCCCAGCAATGTGCGGAGTGCGGCAAACAAATCTTCATACGTCAAAACCAGACTGGCTGAGACACCTGACTTGAGACTCAGTGACTTACGCACGGCTTGTCAAACACAACCGTGAGCACCAAACAAAAGCAGTCGTGGACATGCTCTACTCTACATAGAGATACAAATGCCGAGAGCTAACTCAAACCACCATAACTCAAGCCAGCAAATTCCGAGATTCAAACACGAACTAGCATCTTAGATGGAGATCTTGCTTGTCTTTTTCTGTTGCATCTGCTTCCAGGCCATAGCAAGGTTGTGCCCCAGCACAGGCAATTTTCCTGGACGGGATTAATTTCTAGGGTGTGGGGTCCAAGGCTTAGGCTCTGGGTTCAGGGTTTACTCAACTGGCTCTTAGTCGGGAATAAGCGACTACAATATATGTTGGGATTATATATAGATGAACTGCCCTTATTCCCCTACTAAGAACCAATAAGTTTTAGGTTCAGGGAAGCATGCAGGGTGGATGGTTTTGGACTCTCGGTCTGGAGGGCCCGCTTCGCGGACTTGACAACACCCCTCGCATAACCATGGCCAGTTTGAGAAAGAAGCTGCACTTGAGGAAATGACATCGAAAATGATGCACCTTTGCTGTGCGTCATGATTTTAACAACTTCTCGCGTGGCCTAGGGCGCCTTAGAAGGTGCTTTGGGCTCTCCCAATCCCATTTCAAAAGACCAAAATGACATGTTACTTTGCGACTTTCCAGAAGAGAATCGGTTCTTTGACCCCTCCTTTTTCAGGAAGAAGCACTTTTCTGCTTCGCGTTAACTTTGACAAGAGTTTGCGTGGTGTAGAAGCGAGATCCCACGGGAAGAAAGGTTAGGGTCTATGCTTGCAGCAGGAATCTTGCAGAACAATAAAGTCTGACTTGCAAAAAAATCCAAGTCTTGTCACAATACACTCAATACGTCTGCAAAAATGCACAGAAAAAATCCTTCAACACTGGCGTCCTCTTGTTTCGTAAGGACCTGGGAAACCCAAAGAAGGTCGTGGAACAACTCCATATGAGCCATAGCTTAAACTCCTAGTTCCCCCATGAACGTCCCGTGAGGTAGTCCCCTATATAATCCCTATATGAACCCCCCCCCTTAAGGAGTTTAGACTGTAGCTCATATCCACTGCCTGACAGCCAAAAACCCGGGAAGCAACGCCGCCTTCCAAACTCTCCTCTGGTCCTGGGGGCTTGAATAACCAAGACCTCATGAATTAAAGCCAACCTACATCACCTGATGCCGTGGCTGCTGCGATCACGGTTGCGAATACCACCGGATGCTGGATTTACTCTCTAGTTGCGTGAATCTTTAACCCCTCAACCCTGAGCCACACTTCCTCACCCATCAAAACCTTTAGCCCCTAAAACCCATGAACCCTAAAGCAATGTACCCCTGCAGAACCTCTGTGTAACCATGGCTTCCATTCCCTTGTCAATATTATCTTCCGTTTGATGCTCCATGGTTAGGAGAATAATCACTAAACTCCCAGTCTCCCCGTCGATAACCCCTGTATTACTCCCCTATATAATCCCCCACATAACCCTCTTTAAGGAATTTAGACCATAGCTCATGTAGCTCCCAAACCCTAAACCTTAAACCCTTCACGGGCCTGAGTCTTGGCCGACCTTGCGTGGCTTATCCTTCAATCCAATGTCAACCTCTGCAAATGGGAGTTTCCCAAAATTAGGGCTACCTGTAAAAGGGGGTTACATAGGCTTAAGGATTTAGGTAGTGTGGAGTTCATTATTTTGGTCTATGGGGTCCCCGTTTTTTGGGGAATTACCAAATGATCTTCTGGATGTGAATGGGGCTCGGATAAAGTTCAATCAAGGCGGTTTAGATAGGAGTGTCAAGTTTGGAGATTCAGGCTTGTTGATGTTTGGGGTTCAGGGTTTTGGGGGTTCGCGTTGCGAGGATTTATGGTTATCAACTTACAACTCAAGATCATATCCCGCAGCTACAAAAGGCATGAAATGAGGAGGCAAGTGTCAAGTCCGGGGTTGTCGTAAGTTAGCAGATAACTACTGCGAGACATGAAAAAATTGGCCTGATACAAACGCAGCAAATTTGTGAATGCAACAGCTGGGCTACAGCGGTGCAGACACATCAATCACTTCTCAACGTCTTCCCTCATGATGCCTGCCTCATTCAGCTGCAGACCATCAGCAGGAGCCCCTTCTTCCCTTCGGCCTGGAGAGGCGTCGGTTTTCCTGGGTCTCCGAACCGCACGAGAATTTTCGGAGAAAAGCTACAGAAACTGCGTGAACTGCTAACAGAAAAAATGCAAAAGATCTGCCCAGGCTCAAGGACTCCTTTGCTTGGCTTGGCGTTTGGCTCCTGGGTCTTGACGCCAGCGCGCACAACGAAGGCGCATCCGGTGACAGGCAGGTCGGGCTGGGAGTCGGCTGTTGCACGGGCTTTTTGGCCCTGCGTCGCAGAACAATGTCCATCAACCTGCACGAGCTACGAGTCGATGCCTTGGGCTGCGACTTGGGAAGGTCATGTGCCTCCACATTGTCCTTGCCGTTTTCAGAAGCGAAGATTTTGAGGCATTCCGCTAAATCCTCCTCCTCCGCATCTTCATCCGCAAAGCTCCAGGTTGAAACTGTTGGTAGCTCTGAGCAAACGTGAGTTCGCTCAGGCACACTCTTGGCACACACATCCGAATCCTCATTGAAAGGTTTGTTATGAGCAAGCCCTTCAAGGTCGAGGCACACTCGAGTTCTGCCCGGAGTGGCTCCTTCACCACTTTCGGAACCACCGAAGTCAAATGAGTCTCCGGGAAGGGTTTCCCTTGAAGACTTTCCCTCCTTGGTAAGCAATGGGCCAGAATTGCTTCACATGGGAGAAACATGGAGAAACAGGCCAGAGTGCCCAAGCGCCTGGCCCACTCCAGCACGGCGACGCGCGACCCTCCACAACAGTCCTCTGAACTGCAACCTGTCACGAACCTCTTACGTTCAGAGCAACAATTGCTGGACACTTCCAGAACGAAAATCTTCCCCTTGTATAACCCAAACTACGATAATGGGCCTCAAAGGGGGCCCCCACCAGCTTTTGAAACCCTGAATGCTGAACCCTAGTCCCTGAGCCCCCAAAATTTGCAGGGATAGTGGGTGCCCTGCTCAAAACACTCGTATCTGTCATCGAGTTTGACATCGCTGATCTCAAGCGTGCCAACAGTCACAGGCATGGGCAAAAACCAGGCCCCAACTTTTGGAACCCCAGCTTACCAGGTAGGGACCTTACATAGGCCTCGCGTACCCCCTATATACCTTGTGCTGGGACCCCCAAAAAGGTACCCCAAATCTTGGGTAAACCCCTATATAGGCAATCTAGGTGTAGGGGCCTAAACCCTAAACCCCAAACCCTTAACCGTGCTTCACTTGCCATGGTTCTGAGCTCCACGGTCCCGCCGGACGTCTCTTACAACCGGCCTGGCATTCGTATACCTACTAGTGTATTCAGCACCAGTTTTCACTACAGTACCAGTATAACTATGAATATGAAAAACAACATAAGCAGAACTATAAGGATTTAAGAAAAGAATATACTCTTTCTATAAACCTCATGTCTCTCATCTTGACTCGATGCTGTTGAGTGCACTCGGGAAAGAAAGTAGCCCGCCCATGAGGGAGAGCGCCCTGTTGGGCATCAGAAACATGTTACAAATACTGAGACTAATACAGCTAGGTGCGAGTAGGTATATTACAGAACACTACTACTATCTTTACGGGATGTTACCTGGCTGCAACTTGGCTGTTGCCTACCTAATATTACAGCCCCTTCCATCAACTGCCAACTGAGCATGGCTACAGTTTCCCAAGCCAAACTCCGCTTTGTGACAGGCGAAGTCTCTAAGGGCTCGTACAGACCCTAAACCCTATATAACCCCGTTATATTAGTGTCCATGTTCTTTTCCAGTATCCCTATATAGCCCCCAACATACTATAGTAGCTTCCATTTTCTCTTCCATTATCCCCATATAACCCCAATATGTACCCCTCAAATCCCTATGTACTCCCTAGAATCCCTATAGTTTCCATTTTCTTTTCCATTATCCCTATATAACCCCAATGCACTATATTGGGGCTATAGGGATAATGGCAAAGAAAACGGAAACTACTATAATAGCATAACACAAGGGGTCTTCTTGACACCTCGATTCGCAATTCTAAGGTGAGGCATGCTTTCCTTACAAGCCAGGTAAGTGTTGAAACCCGAGCCTTTCTTTCAGGTGGAGCCGGAGGACGAATGGCGACCTCATGATGCAGCTGCTTGCAACAAACGTCCTCATGAGGCAGCATGTGGCAGTTTCCCTAAATTACTGTTCCCAAAATGAGGGAAATTTATATAGGGCCCCGTATTATAATGGGAACCCAAATATAGGACCCCGTATTATAGGGAATTTAGACCAATCCCCATGTCATTTCTTTCCAACGACCGTCTGAATCCTGCACGTCAGACAGCTTGCAAGCAGTATCATCGTCACGCGGACCACCTGTGAGCTGGCACCATTTGCCCCCTTTTCACAAAAAGTCAAGGCATGTGCACCGGAACTTACAAACTTCAGCACCACTAAGGTTGATGCCGCATAGCTTGCACCACCTGAAGGGTCCCTCAAATAATATCCTCCCTATAGAACCCCACTCTCCATTTCATCTTCCATGTTCTTGTCCATCTGGTTCTCCATTCTCCCTCAAAACCTATAACCCCTATGTGATCTGGTATCACCAGAACTTCTTCGAGCCCAACCCTTGACATTTGGTAGTTTCCCAAAACAAGGGGACCCCAATATAGACCCCAAAATACTATAGTCCTTATTATAAGGACCCCTAAAAAGGGTACCCCTGATTTGGGAAACCCCCATTTTGGGAGCCCAGCGCATGAAGCCATGCCAGTGATGTCCCCTAAGACAACCAGCGTATGGACGACTGCGCCTTGGCTTAGGGTTTAGGGTTTTCTTGTGCATCGGCTCTTTTGGGTCTGCATTTAGGGTTTAGGGTTTAGGGTTTAGGGTTAACAACTCTTTGTTCAGGGTTACAATGGAAAAGAAAATGGAAACTATAGGGATTATAGGGAGTATAAAAGGATTTAAGGGGTATATCTTGGGGTTGTATGGGGATAATGGAAAAGAAAATGGAAGCTACTACAGTATACTGGGGTTATATAGGGATAATGGAACAGAAAATGGAAACAACTATAATAAAGTTATATAGGCTTTAGGGGTTGAGGGTTGGTCATACTCGAATTGAAATGTGGTTTCATCCCATCACTTTGAGAGGGTTTAGGGTTTTGGGTTTATGGTTCAGGATTTAGGAGAAATTGAATGGAAGGCTGTATAGAACAGTGCTGGTGCCGTTCCTCTGCTGCTGAAGATTGTGCTCTGACTACGATCCTGAAACTCCATGACTTGCAAATTAATTCTCCATCCCCGTGATTGTTTTTTTTCTGGCTCTACAACCACTTGCTTCCAGAAGTAATAATCGATTTAATAGTAGGGCAGGTTATGTATTTTGGATACTTAAAGATACTTTGACAAGCTCGCAGCTTTTGGCTGCAGAGTGCACCTGTTGACAGGCACAATGTTCCTGTCTGTACGTATGCAGCAGCTACGTAGCGCAAACTAACTGAGCGCTTCTGAGATTACGCACCCTGACTTCCAAAAAAAGTGTACGACCAGGGGAGGAATAGATGCAGACCAGGTGCCTCCACCACGATTAGGGCGCTGCCAAGGGGACAGAGAAGAGCCCCCCTTTCACCCTTCTGGAGCCAAGCGAAAGATGTTGGGCAAGTTGAAGGTTTTGGGCTCAGGCTTACAGGTCGCCGGCAGAGAAGGCAAATCAAAACAGATCAGAACCCGCACTGAAGCTGGCAAATCTGGGAGTGCGTGCTGATGCTCCTGAAGGTTCTTCATGCTTTAGCAACAAGCTGCCAAACAGAAAGTGTCAAAAGCAGCCACAGACCTTGACATGAAAGAAAGAGGCCCTGGCAGGTATCGAACCTCAGTGGTCGTTTTGGGCTTACAACTCATGCTTCAACTAAGGTCAAAGATCCAGGCACATTTGGTGGCACGGTTGTTGGGAAGCTTTGCATTCGGGGCATGGGACTGTTTGAAGCTGTTGGCATGTAGGGCAGCCTTGGACGTACGTTCACTCTTAAATAATATCTTAGATTAAAAACAACATCGCAGTATCCTATGTCACGTGCTTCCATTAGAGGACCCAGACCCAAAATTCAAGTTGGAAACATCCCTAGAAAGCTCAGAGGTGTAGGTTGTTTTTGCTCTTTTTTCTCCGGCCTTTCTCCGTCTGCTCAAACGGAATACCAAGCTGTAGGGGTTTAGGGGTTTAGGGGTTTAGGGTTTAGGATTTAGGATTGTAGGGAGTGTGCCCACCTTGGAACCAAACCCTTGGGCCACCAAAGGTTTTTGCTGATGATCTGCAGCGAATCCCAAACGGCATCCTCTTGCACCAAACCCTTCTTGCTGCTTTTGTTTGTTTAGGGTTTAGGGTTTAAGGTTTTTGGAGTTTAGGGTTTAATTTTTGGACAAACCCCTCAGACCGTTTAGGATTCAGGGTTGTTTTCGGTCCTTGTATCAGACTACAGACAGATTTCATATGTTATAAGTCATACAGTTACGATGGAAAATGAATGGAAGCTACTGTTGACGGTTTAGGATGAATGGTTGTAATTCAGAATGTATCGATATCAGGACTATCAGTATTGCTAGTGGTACTCTTATTGTTAGTAGGATTATCGCTGTAGCTAATCTTCTTATTGTTATTCGTTTACTTAGCGTTTATCAAGAATGGTTGCCTTGGGGAATGGAAATTACCGTCGGATTTTTAGAGCCATCCCAAGCCCCACAAACGGCGGAGGAGTCATGGATTTACAGTATGGCTTGACCTTACAATTACGAGTGAGACTTTCTAGGGGTCGCCGGTCATACCTGCAGCTGCGCATCCCAAAATTTCAGCGATCAAGTTAAGATTCTGGGCGAGACAGCAGCAGCAGCAGCAGGAGAAACATCCGGCGGAAATGATGAAGGCTCACATTTTCCGCTGGCAAATATTTCCATTTGAAAGGGTGTCCAGGACCCGCCTGATGTCTTGCCAGAATTTATCAAAGTCGTACCTGGCTCCTTGGGCCCCGGCATAGGTGCCACGTGTGCTGTGGGGATCTGCAAGCAGCTCGAAACCACGTGATCCCTGGCTGCCCGAACGTGTCTTGGTGGTAAAGGCCCAGTACCCGGCGTTTTGGGACAATACCGCAGGGCCTTGCAATTACCTTCTTCTGCGATCATTGCGTTTTAAGTTCCATGAAGCTTCGGGAGCTCTTAAATTCAGAGTTGAAGCTTCCTTGAGCCTCCCAGCTCCCAAAAAAAAACTTCAGTTGCCAACAGAGGAGTAAAAGATTGGTTCTACGCAGAGACAGGCTCCTCAGGTGTCCCACGTTGACAAGAAGGGTTCAAGTAAGCTACCCGACGTCGACGTGCTTCCGACGGAGAACTTAGTGCGCCTCCGCAACAAGCCATGGGAGCGGCAGGGAAGGATGGCGATCCACGCGCTGGCGAAGTACCACCTGCGAAAGAGCCAACCAAGGACCCTACACCTGACCCACAACACCCCGCCTGAAGCGCGTGCAGGAGGCCCAGTATGTCCCAACGCGAGGCCTCAGCGCCATCCATCTAGCTCATCTGCAACGCGGAGTTCAATTCATCCTGTCCAATCTAGAACCTCGCAGAAACATCGAAGCCCTGCCATGAAAGCTACATGCGAGCTCAATGCACAGATCAATGCGAATTGAACCTAGTGCTTGAAGTGTGCAGTGAGCTTGCGCATGGGGAGGCTGCTGGAGAGACGCTTGGCACCGGGCAAGGAGCTCACTCAGGGGGTGAGTGAGAATCACGCCGACCTCGTCCCTGATCTTTGGGGGCATCTTGAACAATGAAGGAACAGCAATAATTCATGACGAACCAAGGCCAGAAACAATAATAATCTTCATACCAGTACTTATAGTGGGGAAGACTCTGAACAGGGCCATTGCCGCCGAATTGAAAACTGCCCGAGAAAGTCCTGCAAGGTAAGTATCTTATTCTCAAGGTGCCTCGCAAAAAGCGGTCTTTGGCTCATGGCAAACAATCAGACTTACCACGCTCTGTTTGGGATTTACAGGACTTCAGGTTAATATCGTGATTGTCGAGTCTCTTAAAATTTACCCTTCTTGTATGTGCTCAAGCCATATATTGTTGCAAAGTCACACATTACGCCTGACGGACTGTGTTCTAGGGCAGGCTGATGAAACCCACTCTCTTGACACAGCCATGTACAGCCCATCGCCTGCGAGCTGTGGCCTTCGGCAGCTCGTCCTGGAATGTAGGGCAAGGTCGACTTTGGAAAGCTTGGCCCTGCGAAAAAATCTCCGTAGCCTGAGCTCAGGAAGGTCGTTCCAAACACTGGAATCCTCTGGTACATCTTCCAAGAAGGCTGACCTCCAGCCTTTGCTTCTCCCATGCATGCAGCACGTTCTAAACTGAACTTGCGCCAAACGCGATGTCCTCCAGCCATGTCATCACCCTGCCTTGGTAATTGGGATGTTGTGGCTGATTCTCGCAACAAAGCTCAGTCAAATCCGACTCTGCGTGAGACGCCTCTGCTAAGAAGTGTTTCCGGAAGCATTGATGCCATCAAGGCCAGATGCATGGGCACAGGCCATAGGCTGCAAAGCAAGAAGCTGCAGCCAGCACTTCAGGAAACCTAAACCCTAAAACCTGGAATCTCTACCAATGCTAGGTCACCGGGCCCTTGGCAGATCGTACGGCACGAGAAACCTGATGCCACGCTTGGGCACCATAGTCAGAGGCCTGGCCCGCTGCAGGTGTCCCTAGATAGTTGTTTCCATTTTCTTTTCCAGTATCCCAATATAACCCCTATATAGCTCCTATAGTAGTCCCTATATAACCCCTACATAACCCAGTTCTAGGGTCTACAATCCCTCTCAGAGTCGGAGCATGAAACCGCCACTATGACTGCTGAGGTGGAGTAGGCAAACTGCGCAGTCGAGTAGACTCCGAAACAAGCCAGGAGCACGTCCACCAGGGCGAAGGCCAACTCCTACGACATTGTTGCGCATGATGCATTTCTACTCCTTGGCGAAGGCTTTTGTTTGGGCGTAGCCTTTCACAGACTAAAATGCAATAGTAAGACTAAAGGCAGCCTGCAGTGTTCTGGGTTTGATACATGATGGTAATGCCTTGGCAAGCATTCTTTCACAACCTGCTCGTAGCAAGTGTGGGTTTCCCAACATTCGGGATACGTTTTTGGGGGGCCCCTATAAGGGTTATAGTCGTTGTGGGGTCTATATTGGGGTCCCCCCATTTAGGGAAACTACCACCTATAGCACACTACTGGTTAGCCTGCAATGGTTCCTCCGCTCAATATCATGTCTTGGCTATGCGGGTGTTTGCTGCAGCATCTGGTAGATATGACTTGACTAGACGAAGGTCTTTGAGGTAGACCACAGCGCGGCAAAATCTTAGGCTTTCAGCAGAATTTCTCCAAAAACAATGCTATCAACTCTTTTAAAGTTGAATAAGGACTGTGCTGTTTCAACTGCCCTGCCTGTGCTGCATGGCCCAGTGGACATCGCGGCCCTGCAGGGAGATCCCTGAGGCGATGGATTGACTTACAGAAGGGAATAGATCCAGCTACTAGAGTAGTCCCCTGTTTATATGATCTCCTGTTAGATGATAGTAACCACTTTTGCCATTCCTTCCGCCCCTACTGAAGCCACTAGTCAGTTGACGTTGATTGAGGATTGGAAGCCATTCTACTTGGATGCAGGCTTGGTGACTGATTTGAGAGGGACTTGTCAGCCCGTTTTGGATAGCAGTCACTTGCGGCTATCCCCCTACCCTTGACGTCATGACAGTACATCACCCCTGGCGCCTGTTGCATGGGCAGCAGGCAAATAACTACGGAAGAAGGTCTCACCCCGCTAACTTCACCCCAGCCCTATCTCCGTCTATCCAAGTTAACAAAGCTGACAGACTGACAGAGAGGAGTCACCAGCAGAAATGAGGTATAATGGAATCAAATGATGATTTCCTAAATACGGGGACCGCAAAATGGACCTCAAAATACTAGAATCCTTATGATAGGGACCCCCAAAAAGATACCCCGAATTGTGGGAAACCCCCAGACGCCAAGCGACACCATGAAGACTTCGTCTCCGGCCAAGGCAGAGTTCACAAGCAAGTCAACGAAGCGCTGAATATCCTACAAGTAGGATCTCATACATGGGCGCTGAAAGGCTTGACTTTAAGAAAGGATATAGTACCATGATGTACCAGATACCATGTGTGCTGGGGCAGCAGACATGGCATCTTTGCATCACTGCGTGAAATGCTCATCCGGAAAGTTCTTGAATGCTGAACCATTGGCACCCATGATCTGCAACAACGTCCGGCAAAGAAGATGCTTTCACATCCAGCAACTTATGGGGAGAAGTCTTCCCCTACCCACAATGGCAAGCAAGACCTGACCTTCTACTCGAAGCTGAAGCGCAGCTCGAAGCCTGAACTGAGCAACCGGACCCCCTGAAAGCAGCCCGGTTCAAATAGTCTTCCTCCACGCCCTCTTCATCTTCAAGGTCACATCGCGGGAGCGGGCAGAGGCGAAAGCCTTGGTGCCAACGGGCTTCCATATCAGCTTAGAGGTATCAAGACTGCGACTGCACAGGCGTAAACGCTGTGTTTAGCAAATAGCACCGGCTGGGCTGGTATACTGAATGGGCCTGCCGCAAGCTGTGCGCGAGTGGGTAGCTACTGCCGCCATGCGCAACCAACAACCAGGGAGACACACATTTCCCCAAACTACGATTAATCAAAACTGAAAATTCGAGGAAAATGTTGCAAAATGATACTCCGAAGAACCCTTGCAAACACTGAAACCCACGAAGTTCTTCCCCGGCAGCCATCGATGCGATCCGAGGGATGGCGGCCCAGGGTGAACTGCTCACCTTAAGTAGGTATTGAGGAGGCTTTTGCAACGTTCCAGGTTTGGGAGATGTTGCGAGTTTTCAGCGATGGTCTGGTAGCAACTCTGCACAACACGGTAGGAGGAACTGATCGGGCTGAGACCAATGAAGCCTCAATGCTGGTCTTGGAAAGAGCTTGTCCCTCAAAAGTAGTTCAGAAAGCCCCGAAACAGCCAAAACTCCAGAACCATCCCAGTCTGCTAACTGAGGCAACTGGCAGGATGCGATTGTCTCTTGCGCCTGCAGGGAACTCCGCAGACCCCGGACTGCAGCAAAGGTGGCTTTAGGCTATCACTTCACTAGCATTTGAAGGATCGAACATGTATGTCACGTAGAATCGCAGCCTGACGAAGGATACCGAAGAGGGGAAACTCCGTCAGTAGAAGCCTTGGCTGATGATCAGGGAGCCCGCTGCACTTACGCAATTCTACACTTGCCCCCTCCACAAGTCCAGCAAGAATCAAGGAGCAGGGTCCAGTCCACATCGGCCAGAAGCCGCCACTCGCCCTGGCTGAAAAAGCTTCACAAAGCAGGCTTGATATGTGCGAAACTTCTGGCAACAAGGGGATGCCTTGCGCGCACGTGGAGCTCAGTTGCCGATTTTCGAAGCTGATAAACTTCCAACATGACTCCCACATGAATTAGTCCAGATCTTGCATCGCACAAGATACTTCCTCGCCTTAAACCTCAGCGCAGAGCTGTGCCTCCCGTGCTTGAAATTCTGTGCCAAATGGTACAACCAGGTTTTCATGCAAGCGGCCTTGCCTGAAACTGGTGCGGATGAATTATGGGGAACTTCATGACAAGCTCCCAGAACTGCAGGCAAATGACGCCCAGCCAACAGACCTCCGGGAATACCAGGGTCTGGGATGTAAAGTGGCTCAGGATGCAGGTTGAATAAAGAGAGAGAAAGTACGCGTCATTATTTTGCTGTTCATGGAGGCAGCAAAGTGCAGCATACCAGAACGACTACCTTGAAAGGCTGGCAACACCTTCTTTGAAGCGGCTGATAGCGGCTGACTTGAAAGCATGCCAGCCTGTGAGGCCGCATGTAAACTATGATTTCGTCCAGAGCTTTAATGAAAAAGGAGGCAACCAGCAATGATCAACCTTACTCCCGTGCTGCGAAGATGCTGCTTCTTTACGTGTCGCTACACGATGCACCGGTGGTTCTGCAACCAAGGCAAGGCAGGCCTCTTCTAGCGTGTGGCCGCGGGAATAGCTCATGGACGTCTGCATAGACCTGGATAGAAGAAGCGTTGGGCACGGGTGACCTGCCCTAACCTAGAGGCACGCGCGCTAATCTAGGACATAGACATAGTCTACAATCTTAGACTTCCAAACATGTTGCACAGGAAGCACGACAACATTTGTCGTCTCTAGCTTCCATTTGCCGTTAGCAAACCAAAATAGGCTTGCAACCAAGGAAGCCAACCAACGTTTGCAGTTTCTGAGAAGAATCTAGATGAGTTCCTGGCACCCAAGCCATTCGACGAGTGTCCTGCGCTTCTCTCTGTTGCACTACACTGGGTCGCAGAGGTAGGGTTTAGCACGGACTTATACTGTCGGGCTCAAGTTCTTTGATTCAGGAGAGTTAGATCTTGACTGAAGGGCCGATGAGAAAACAAACTATCACAAAGCTGACCACAGCCACTTGGCTAGAATCATACCCAAATGCCGCAGTGACAGAAAAACGCATGCAGAAATGCATGCAGAAGCCGCTCTACACATCGTCAACAACCCCTACCTGCAGCAGCGGCTGTCCGCAGATGTGACCCTTTCCATTTCCGCTGTTACAATTCTTAAGTCCAAAACTCAGAAGGCCACCGACTGGTGGGATCCTTGGCGCGCAATGCATGGCCGACGTCCGTCATGCTGACCTGAGACCAACATGTTTCCGAAAAAATCACTACTGTTGAAATTGTCATCTATGATTTCTTTGTTGATGACAGGTCTGACTGTTATTACTTATGTTGCTGGTATTGGTGTTGGAAGCATCGTCTTCGTATTCCGCAGCGTCTGCCGAACATACGAAACAAGAATCGAAAGAGCTCTGGGACCACAGTGAGACAGGATCGCTTCCACTTCTGGGCACTTGCACAATGTGAAAACCTCTATTGATATGATTCTTGCTGTTGGCAGGTTCTTTAGCAGGAAGCGTTGTGAATGCAGCGTACAGCATTGGTACAGTTGCTAGATATCATCCATATACAAATCTGAGCGTACCTTTGCTAAAGAGTCAGTCACCACAACCCTGCACCAAGTTTGAAAACTGGCAGTAAAGGCTTGCAAGTATCTCAGTGGCAACCCAACTCTAATAATACCCAACTGTCAGTGTGCCAGCAAAATGCCGAACTCATCGAGAAAAACGGCCCAACTCACTTCATGGCACCTGATGCCAAAGCCACTCGCGGATCTGAATCCATTTCACCTGGGCATCACACATGCCAGAGTCTGAAAGGTCCTTATTTGCTTGCTAGCAGAGGCACAGTGCGGGAGTTCTTTGGGCTTCAAGGCCCGTTTCCATTTTCTTTTCCATTTACCCCTTCTATAACCCCCCCTACATAACCTCATATACCAAACTGTGACTGCCAAGGATGGGTCCTCAGCCCAAGGTAGTCGAAGCCAAGGCACTGCTCCCACATTGCTGCAGGCCTGCGTTGGAGAAGTGTCCCCCTCTCTCCCATACATGACCAATCAAAGGTATGGACAAGTCGGAGTTCCTCAGTTCCGACAAGCTGTTCAGCGCATTTCTTCCGCCCTCACTCTCCTACCTGGAATTGTTGGATGTCTCTGCATGCACACCTTCAATCCATGCCTTCTGCCCTGACCCCCCCCCCCGATCCGACTCGAACCTGGCGCACTGGCCAGTCGTCGCCGAAAGCGGCAGCAGCCCACGGCCCAGCAGCGAGGACAGCCAGCGACAGCCATGGCATGCCAGGGCCGCAGATACCTATTCTTCAAGGGTCGCGGCTCCTGTCAACCATGTAGGCGGCAGCTTTCCGCTCGCGAGACAATTTGTTGTTTCTGGTGGTCTTGCACAAGCACCAGGATCCCTGAAAATTGGAGGCGGCTATCCTTGGTCCCTGAAGTAGCAACTAAGAGTTTGCCTTGTTTGCTGAAGAATTCCTTCAGCTAGTCTGACATGTAAGGGCTTTAACAGCTTCTCTACGGTCTCAGGCATCGATGCCCCCAGGCATCCTCGCTCAACGTTCTGAGTCAAATGAAGGGCTCGTGGCAACCTTCAAGCCCAAAAACGCGACTCAGCCAACTAGATGAGGAGGGAAACAGTCCCGAACAAATGCTTTCCTGTAACTGGGCAACTGCCACATTTTCCCGCAAGGCACTTAGGCACCTCGGATCAATGCGGAATGGGAAGCGTAGACAGATGTCCTGCGGCACCTTTATCTGGCTATGTGTCTGGAATGGCATCTCAGCAGTCCTAACAGCTCGAACAACACTTACAACGTCACGACATGTCCGCGCTCAAAGGCTGACCCACAAACAAACAGTAGGGACACCGCATGCGCCTCCAACTGGCATCATGCATCACAATGCTGCTCTGGATAGAAACAATACTTAAAAACATGCGCATAAACTTCAGAGCTGCCGCAAGCAGTCCACTGCTAGCTTTCCCTGCTGAAGTGCAGCGGCCCCAATCAGGCTGAATGTACGCTGCACGACGTCTACTACAGGTAGCGGCAGGGTTCAGGCTGTGAAGTTGCAAGCTGAAGGATTAACATATTCAAATGAAAGGTGGGCTGAGATACTCAGTAGATCAATTCCGGAGCAACAGCTGAAAGACAAGATTCAAGGCGATGACACCGCATGGACATGTCTTGCCTTGCTAATCTTGCTACGCTGCTTGGTAATAAATGCTGAGTGAAGATCGTTTCGTTCACCTGGAACCCGTTCACCGCAACCAAAGGTGCTGAATACGGCCGCATGCTGACCCGGTCCTCCACAGACAGTACCGCTCCCTACCCTTACGTTGCAAGCATTCCGTTGCACTTCTGATGTCTACGAAGGGTGTTTCATACCTCAAGCACAATATTCTGACGTGACAAGAAGCTAGTCGAGCACAAGATAGACCAGAAAATGCATGCAAACAAATCCAATGCACTGCGGAAACATCAGACCTCTTCCTCGGACACAACTAGCCAACGACACTAACACGCAGAAAAATCAAGAAAGTAAGCTCCAGGTTCCCTTTCACAAGCCCACTGCAGGCTTCAGGAGATCTACCGAAACAGGCTTCCCTGAAGGAATACAAAGCGTAGCTTGCTGACCTTAGCATACTAGACTACCTCACTTGATGGGACAAAAAACAGATGCCTGATTGAGAATTCCTGGGTGGTAGCCCTACGACGTTCCCTAAACGACCTCACAATCTGTTAACTTTGGCCTGTCTCATCCACGGCACTGAGGGCACTGGGCAGCAACAGCTATGAAGTCTTCCACGAGAGAGACAAAAGCCAACAAGCCAGCTCTAGAGGATCAAAGAAAACTATGTTGGGCTTAGGCTTCAAATTTCCGGAAATTATATGAGCCATTGTCTAAACTCCTAGTACATCGGACAAAAGTCTTGGTCATTTGCAGGTGAAACAGTCGATCAATTGTCGACAGGTCGGGTAAGGGTTAAATAACTAGTAAAGGCGGATAATAATAGTCAAGGCGGACAGGCAAGTGAAAGAGTGTCAAGAATTTGTCGAAGTAATGCTTCATGTGTACGGAATGTGATCCGCCACTGTTCAAGAACATCATTGGCAGGGCAAAGAGCAGTTTTACAAGAAACCTGTAATGCCCAGGGTTGGGCACCAACAGGCACACTTTTCTTGCAACAGAAACAGGAATGATTGGAACTGAGAATTAGGAGGAATTAAGTGAGGAAGCTTAGAATTGTTCTGGGCAGCAAGTTCAGCAAACCTGTCCATGTGCCTGGAAAGCATCCTGGTTCTTGCAAGTGCTGCAATAAAACGTTTGCCCGGTCGCGAAATGAGAGATTTGATTTCATCCCTGGTCTTTTGTGCCCAGGCGTTCAAGTCAATCTGGGTTATACAGGTAATATCATGGGGCAGGACCTGTGGGTTCCTGCGAACTGCCATGACCTGTTGGACCCATGCGGGAGGAGTGTTTTTACGTCGGAAATTAGGCAGATGCCACCGTGCCGACAAGTCTTCAGTTTGAAGCATGAAAGGTCGTTTGGTTATGGCTTCAACGAAATCAGCAGGGGGAATGCGAGCGCATTGCTGATTAACTTCAAACTGGATGGAAACCTTAGCTTGTAATTGCGACAGCCTGACGACGGTATCGGCAAGATTCCATTTGGGCATGAAGAAAAATCCATCGGGAAATCTGATATCTTTAGGAAAATTAGGAATCCATCTGGTGTAGGACTCA
This sequence comes from Symbiodinium pilosum, assembly GCA_905231905.1. Classification (NCBI taxonomy): domain Eukaryota; class Dinophyceae; order Suessiales; family Symbiodiniaceae; genus Symbiodinium; species Symbiodinium pilosum. The sequence goes on along the minus strand of CAJNIZ010045197.1, from coordinate 5,297 downwards.
GCTTCAGGGAAGAAAGCGTGAAATTGGTCTTCACGGACAGCACAAAGGTTAAGCATGCCCCGCGAGAGGGTCCTGAACTTGTAAGCCGCCATGCCAATGTAGGAGCAGTTAGAGACGAAAGGAGCCTGGAATCCTCCTACAGAAAGGAATAGGATGAATGCTTGCATCCATGAAGTGACGGGAACGGCATGGGGGTGCTCATCCTGTGTCCATTTGGCCCAAAACGAGAACAAGAGGTTAAATTCCAGGGGGGATCCTCCCCAGGCCGTAAGCTGGGAAATCTGCATGGGTCTGTTCCAATGAATATCAATTGCGGCAGCGTCATGCAAAGCAATATGCTGCTGAGTGTTGAGCACGGGGACCTGCGGGCAATCAGATGACGAAGGGGGGGAAGGATCAGGTTTGCTCGCAAATTGCTCACAAAGAGATTCATCACGACACATAGACATCCATGCCGATAAAAGGTGCGCAGCGTGCATCTGGATGTCAGGCCATTTAGCCCGTACGTGCAACGGAAGGCTGTGGGAACAAATGAGTGCGTGAGTGGAGCATCGAGGCCAGTCATTCCTATGACACATATTCTCCGGCCACTCTTGACGCCAGATTTGAAAGCGGGGGCATTCCCACAAAACATGCTCAATTGAAGAATCCGGCCACTCTTGACGCCAGATTTGAAAGCGGGGGCATTCCCACAAAACATGCTCAATTGAAGAATGCTCGTGCAGGCAAAAGCGGCAATGCTCAGTAATGGCAATTCCTGCTTTACTAACGCGATCTTCCGTTGCGTGTGCATCGGTAAGGAGTCTGATAAGGGGCACCCTTACGTGACTATCAGACTTCAAGGAACGGAGCAGCTTAGTGGTATTTTTGATATCAATACTGGAGATTCCATCCCATTTAGCGTGTTTTTGTTGCAATTGTCTGGAAATTTTGCGTCGGAGAAGTTCACGAATGTGATGTGCAAATTGTTCCTTATTGTCATCAAAAAGGGAAACGCTGCAATCAGAAAATTCGTGCTTGATGACACCCGTCATAGGGTCGAATGTGCAATCCATCCAGGCAAGATCTTGCTGCAAGATCGTGACTGTTCCATATAGCTTCCTGCCCGCAGGCACCCCATGCTGAAATAAGGAGGCAATCTCAGGTATGAAGTGGGGCAAATCGTGATAGACTCTTCTCCAGAAACAGAAATTCTGATACACCATGGCGTGATGTGGGTCAAATGCATGGGTTTTTGCAATCAACAAGGCATGAGCGTCCTGCATCTGAAAAAAGCGAAAGGCCGCTGCCTGATAAATTTTGGTGCGTAATTGCTCAATTTGTTGTTTGGTGGGTCTAGCTACGCTGGTGGCATACGTGAGAGCAGGCAATATCTTCCTAGCAACAACAATCTCGGCCACATATTGAGGAACATGAGCTCTGATAAGTCTGTCCAAGACCACGTGACATTTATCAAGAATAGGCTGAAAAAATGCAGCTCGCGAGAGACCATTAAGTGGAAGGGGCACTCCTAAATAAATGGGATATTGTTCCCTTTGAACTTCTTGAGCGTTCATCCAAAACAAATTGCGACGTTCTTCATTGTTGCCGAAAGCACAAGTTTTCTTTTGGGTAACAAAGCGAAGTTGATGATCCCATAGTTGGGTTGTCAAAAAAGCTTCATGAAGTTCCTCATTGTTTGCGGAAAGCATCAACCTATCATCAACAAAAACCCGATTAAAAACGGCATCCGAAGGGATTTCAAGCGTCCACTGTCCTAATAGGGCAGCCGCCGCTATCATACTCATAGGGTCCCCTTGGGGGACCCCGTTCGTGGCGCGGAAGGATTCTCGTTTCACCGCCCCATAAGGCCCAAGCCGCAACATGTTGGGTAGGGAAACCTAATGCGACCAGAGCCCCAAGAGCTTTTTCTTGGGGAACGTTATCGAAGAACTTTTCAGTATCAATAGCGATTCCCTGCACAACAGGTCGCATGTCCGCCGCTAACTTCCAAGTGGACTCGCATTTAATCGCGGCAGGAAACCAGGCGTGGAACGCCGACAGTTTGGGAACTCCCCCAACAGACCTATCCGGAACTCGTTGTTGGGCTTCCAAGTTTGAAACCAAAAGAAATTTGCAGAAAAGTCTGTATGCAACAGGGGCAATCGTCAATGGCCTTAAATCCTTGACCTGTATCTTGCCAAGACGTTTAGGGATGCATGTAAGCTTGCAGTGAAGCCAGGACACAGGCATACATTGCTGCTGGATGGATGCGACGAATACAAGAGCCAAACACTTAATGGCCATGGAAGGCAACTGTTTGACCATTTGCACAGAAAGGCCATCCATTCCTGTGGCTTTGGCAGCATCAGCTTTCCCAATAATATTTGCAACAGTTAGCCAGGCTCTTTCAATTTCTGGAAGGGAACATTGCTGAGGAGGCAATGGCTGTGCAATTCCAAAATAAATGTTGTTGGGATCCTTATTATAAACTTCATGAAAGAAATCTTGAATTTCGAAAAGTGAATCAGCTAACGACGTAGTAAACCCTTGAACTCCATGTCTTATACTTTCAATGCAGGAGGGAACAGGGAGGGAAGGGCCTCTAACCCATTTGAAAAGTTGCTTCATCCATTGTGAGGGGCTGAGATTTTTGCCAGTGACGCGATTTCTCCATTTGCGGACTTGATTTCTTTTGTGTTTCTGAATTTTATCAAGCAAAATTTGCTGCTGCTGGAAATTCATATGTTGCATAGCAGAACAAAGTTGCTGATGAGTTTGATCAAGTTTAGATTGGTCTTGTATTCTGAAGTTGGGCTGCATGCCAAGATACTGGTTTGGAATCTCGTAAGCAGAGATAAGAGTACCACACCATGTTTCCCACAAGCATTGGGCCGGCATGGAGCTACTGTCCTGAAGAAGTTGCTGAAAACAGCGATCCCACGCAAGCTCCACCTCTTCATGATTAAAGTCGTCCGGGCAGTTAGTATTGCAGATCTCCCAAGTGGGGTTTCTGCGCTGCTCGTGCTGTAAGGAGAAGGAAAGGACTTTATGCCCAACATCGAAAACATCTCTAATATCAAGGGAGGTGACTTGATGGGTCAAGTTAGGGGAGACGATGATAGAGTCAATGCAACTAGTGCCCCTATTGCTGGAGAAGGTGACTTGGTCATATTCAAGGAACATGGTGAGTGGGCACCATCCACTGTCAGCAAATTGCCTAACAAAAGAACTTTCTCTAGTATTATAGTTAAAATCACCCATGAGAACCACATCTTCATGAGAGAGAGACGTAAGGGAATGCAGTATTTCTTCATTAAAGCTTTGTGGTTCACGCGCAGGGGAATAAATTGTATGAAACTTTATCCACCTGCCATTGATGAAGATCTGAACAGAACAGTGGCGTCCAACTTTTTCCCAATGTTCAAGCCCATTAAAATTGTCGTATCTGACAGAAAAATGGTCTTTCACAAGAAAACCAACCCCAGGCACAAGCTTATCGATTTGGACCATTTTGCTGGTGCGTTTGAGCTGCGGTAGGGTGCCATGGAAGAACTGATAGCCATTTTGCTTAGCTTCGTGCCTAAGGCCTGCTGCTGTATCACTGGAGATTCGGAGTTCTTGTATCGCGAGTATATCCAGATTAAGCGCAATGGCCTGAGACAAATGCGGCTGGAGGGCGTTTATGTTCCAAGTACCTACCGTGATACGGTGATAGTGTGCGAATTTAAAAGCGTCATCCCAGGATTCGGGGAAAATTGAGTTAGTGATCACAGGGCCCGAAGCAGATGAGGCACAACTCCTCGTCTGATGGGCCTGCGATCCTCAAAGATCTGAGGGGATTTCAGAAGCATTGCCGGCTCCTCCATGAAGGGCGGCTGGCTGCGGATTTCCCAATTTGGCTGTTAGATCTTGTATCTGCGCAAGAAGTTGTGAAATTTGCTGTGCTTGTTGTGCATTTTGTTGTTGCATGCTAAGTATCTGCTGCTGTAGGGCTTGGTTTTCAGCAGCAGCACGGTCGTGTTGTTCCTTAAATTGCTCCCTCATCTCGGCCAACTGCTGACTGAGAGCATCATTAACGGGCGCTTGGGGAGGGGCAATACTAGGTTGGGGAACCTTATTGAAGGATTCTGGCTCCATATCCGCATCTGAAATTTCCTCAGACTCAGAACCGTAGCCAGTCTGCATTGCAGCTTTTTTGCGTTTGGCGATGTCCGCGTATGTGGGTGCGTGCTGAGCAGGCTGCGGTCTCATAGCGCCATTTCTCATCTGAGCTCCCCATGTGTTGAAAACCGGAGGGCCATGCTGCACAGGAGGAGCTTGCTGAACAGGGGTTGGGCGTTTAGCAGTTCCCTCTCGTGGCCAAAGTTCACAGGGAAAGCTGTGACTGGTGGGGGTTGCGCTGCCCTGACAAGCCATGTGCAATTGCCATTGCGCCAGCGGCGGTCCCCTTCCTGGAGCTTCGCCGGCCACTGCAGCTGACGCAAGAGTTCGGATATATCAGTATAGTCCCACTCCGGGGACAAATTCTCAAGAAAAAACGCGGGGGCCTCAGATTTTCCTAGATGTTGCTTGAAACTATCGATCTTGGCTTTATCGGCTCTGATGGCCCACGTGCCACGCAAGCAAAACGCGCCCAGGTGGTCCGTCTTAAATTTGTTCAAGTATTCTTGCACCTTGCTGGGTTCCCACGGGACTCCGGCGTCTTTTAGCCAGACATGGTCCATTTGTTGCCTCATTGCTCCAGGGCAGTTGACCTGCAACGCACCTGGAGCCGAGAGGGCAAGCATTCGTCTGGCATGCTGTTGCTTGACCCTGATGGACGCTTGATATGTGGTGTCAGCATCTTCGGAGTTAACACTCTGCAGGTGCCACATATCCAAAATTTCAAGGTCAGCCCTGGGATTACGCTTGAGGATAATACCTGACAACCACTGTTTAGCAGCATAAATTTTGTGCTGTCTGAGATCAAGCTTGGTCTGGGTGCTGGCTTCCTCATCAGTAAAAGTCACATAAAGGACTTGCGTTTTGCCAGACTCAGGTTTTTGGATTTCCACACACGGCGCACAGGCTTTGTATTCGACTGGTGTGTGCGTAAGCTGGTGCAAAAATGCTTGGATGCTAACAATTTGCCGCTGTTCCCCAACTTGCTTTTCGACTTTGATGTAAAGCATTTGGGGTTCAGAGACTCCAATTGGATATGGCTTAGGTGCAAGAATGCCAATGGGAAAAGACTTACCTGAGGCTTTTTCAGCATACTGTTTGATGAGCTCAGGCTTATCAAGCATGTAAACTTATGATGTAAATAGCAGGCTTGT
>CAJNIZ010045196.1:35053-45943 GCA_905231905.1 Symbiodinium pilosum | reverse complement strand
TGTAAAATGTACCTACTCGTCGTCGTCGTCGTCGTCGTCGTCGTCGTCGTCGTCGTCGTCGTCGTCGTCGTCGTCGTCGTCGTCGTCGTCGTCGTCGTCGTCGTCGTCGTCGTCGTCGTCGTCGTCGTTTTTGTTGTTGTTGTTGTTGTTGTTGTTGTTGCTGCTGCTGCTGCTGCTGTTGCTGTTGCTGTTGCTGCTGCTGGTGCTGCTGCTGTTGTTGTTGTTGCTGCTGTTGCTGCTGCTGCTGCTGTTGTTGTTGTTGTTGTTGCTGCTGCTGCTGTTGTTGGTGGTAGTGGTGTTGCTGCTGCTGCTGCTGCTGCTGCTGCTGTTGTTGCTGCTGCTGCTGCTGCTGCTGCTGCTGTCGTTGTTGTTGTTCTGGTTCTTGTTCTGGTTGTTGGTATTGTAGCTGCTCGTGCCATCGTCACAACTGCCGGCATCGTGATTGTTGTAGACAGGATGTGGTATCTGCACGTGATGTTGCCTTTAATGTTGTTTCTGATGATATGCTGGCAATGGCGACGAATGCACATGCTGCTATTTTTTGTCCTGCAAAGCTCGTCATTGTTTCCCATTTCCCAACATTGGCCGGTATCGTTGTAACCGAATGGTATTCGTATGCAGACTCTATCAGAGTTTATCAAGCGACCCGACGTCACCAAGAGGTGAAATCCGAGTGGGATGATGCGAGCACACTTCATTTTTCGCGCTAGCATAGACGAATTTGCATGCAGGCTCTTCGTGGTCTTGTTCCATGGTTTAAGGAAAGGCAACCACAAACGTTGAACCCGAGCCTACTATAAACCCCAACAAAATCTATTGTCGTGCCGCTCATTAGGACAAGTTATCATGTAAGTTTCCCACAGGTACAAGAACCCTCCACCCTAAGACCTATAACCCTAACCCCCATGCCCTAAACCCTAAAACCTAGACCCTAAAACCCTAAAGCCTAAACCCTTTACCCGTACCTCTAAACCTTATACCCTTAACCTTAAAACCCTAAACCTTAGTCCCTAAACCCGAAACCCCAAACGCGGAAGTCCTTGGCCCATATGCCCGGAACCCAAGCTCTAAGCTGTGAAGCCCAGCGAAATAGGCCATGCATGGTATAGGGTGTAGGGTTTATTTAGGATTAGAACTTAGGCTTAGGGTTTAGGTTTAGGATTGAGGGTTTAGGGTTCAGGGATTAGGGCATCGGGCTCATGGTTCAGCGGTGGGGATGTTCTGAAATCAGTATACCGGTGGTTAGATTGCGGTTGCTGTTGCAATATCATGTGTCCCTATACAATTTTCCGACATTTTGGCAAGCAGTAATTCGGGCCAAGTCCCACCTTTTCTTGGATTTCAGTTAATTACCCATCTCTTATTTGAGTTTACCACGCGGTTTAAGGGGGGGATTAGGATTAGGGTTTAAGGATGCAAGGATGGTGATCGGCCCGCATAATGTGGAATATATAGGCTTAATTTAGGGATTATATAGGGGTAGTGGAAAATGGAATGAAACTACTATTTAGGGTTCCGGGCTCAGGGTTCATAGGGTTGAGGGTTTTGTTGGCGGGCATGTCTGTTTCCTGGAGGGTCATGCGACTTAGTGGCTAAACTGTAACTGGCCTTTTCAACCAGACTTTTGCTCGTCCTAGCTGGCGTCATACGGGTTACACCAAGTATAAAAAGCAGTACTGCAGGTATAAGTATTTATGGAGTCTACGACGCCCTAGACCCTACTCACTAAATCGTGTACATCCCTATCCCCCCCTCAAGCCCTAAACCCTTTTACCCCCCGAAGTCCCATGAACCTCCAAGTAAGGCTTCTGGTCAAGAGTTCAGGAATTACTGGGCTTCTGTTGAGGAACTTGTTTTAAGTTACTAACATGGAGGAAACCGTAGTAGTTACTATATATACCCATCATGGTAACTTGAGTGAATTTTCCTTAGCAGCAACCCAGATTAGGCTTCACCGTGCTTGAAGGTTCATGGGATCCAACTGTTTATAGCTAGGGTTATAATCATACTCATTGTTACCCTAACTGGCCGTATGTATGTTGTAGGCAGGGTTATAACTAAAGTTGTAAGTGGTTCGGAAGTCCCAAGAACCTTCAAGTACGGCCTGGACCCGCATCATGAGATTCCAAATCTCAGCCCCCAAAACTTCCGACGCAAAGCCCTAGGGTTTAGGGTCTAGTTTGTAGGGTTGAGGGTTCAGGGTCTAGTTTTAGGGTTCTAAAAGACCTCGTGGAACCCTGTGTGATCTTGGCGAAGCTTTGATGAGAAGCCAACCCTGAACTAAACCCGAAACCCTTAACCTTAAGCACGCCAGTAAGCCCTGAATCTTGGAACATTAAGCTTCTGGCTTCCATCTACTAGCCACCCCTGCCATACTCACCCCCACGGTTCCTCTCATATAAGGCTTAGGATTCAGGAGTTTAGGGTTTAGGAGTTCAGGGTTTAGCAGTTTCGGGTTTAGGGGTTAGGGTTACCGCCTAGGGTTATTGATGGTTCGTGTTAATGAAGGCGAAATCACAGGGAACCTCGAAATCCTCAACCGCGTGTGTACAGGCGGGAGTTGTAGGGAACCCATTGCAAGCCCTAAAGCACACATCGAGCAACTGAGTAAAGGGGCTGTGTACCCAATATGTTGGCATTATTACGGTTTAGGGTTTTACCTTGTTGTATATAAAGGTCTACCCAGAGATTCCTACCCTAAACCCTAAACCCTAAACGGTTGATGCTAAATCCATAGCCTTGCTGTACTACAGTACCACATTCCTTGGGTGCTGCCACCCTCAGTAACAGTTGGATACTATTTGTATTACAGTTATATATGGGGATTTCCCTAAATTAGGGGTACCATTTTGGGGTCCCCATAGTAAGGACTATAGTATTTTGGGGTCTATATTGGGGTCCCCCTATTTTGGGAAACTACCATATAGCCCTTAATAGGACCCCTAATATAGACTGTTCCTGGGTGGGGGCAGTACCCAACATATTCCCAAGGTATGTGGTACTTAGGGTCATGCAGGATGTTAGCATCCACAGTATGTAGTTCCTTTTGGGGTTATGTTCACCTTCCCCTCCCATCCCAAAAAAAACGCAGAGCAATAAACGCTGAGAAGTCCTTGGGTCGGCTACTCTAGGTAGACCCTACTTGAAGGTTCAAGAGATTTAGTAACTAGTTATAGCCGGGGTTATAACCCTATGTATATTATATCATGAGTATAATCCCCCTAACTGACTTGTGTGGGCTATCGCAAGTATAGGTAGTTAGAAGTACTTACCAAGTGCCATGAATCTCCAGTTATCAGTAGACACTATGTCCCATGAATCTTCCAGTAGAGCTCTCCCTAAACCCTAAACCCTAACTCTAAACCCTGAACCCTACATCCTAAACCCTAAGCCTCCCTAAGCCCTAAACCCTACGCCCTCACAGCCGCTCCAAACGAACTGAGACGGTTGAGAGCATGACCACAGCGAGCTTTGGTCAGACGGGGGGTCGCACAGAGGCCATAGACACATAAGAGTTAGTGCAGAAGCCTACATGAAGGTGCTTATAGGCGTATATTTAGGGTTGGGTTTAGGGTTTAGGGTTTAGGTATATGTATATATACATGTATACAGAGATTAGGGTTCGGGGGTTAGGGGTTAGGGTTGAGGGATCAGGGTCTAGGCAAGTTCTAAAGGAGGAGCAACCAATGGTGATTTCGGGAAGTCAAACCCTGAACCCTAAAGGGTTTAGGGTTTAGGGTTTAGGGTGCTTGTCTTGTGCACATTTTGGGGACTGGAGTTAGGGTTTAGGGTGTAGGGTTTAGGTGTAGAGGCTTGAATAAAAGGGGCTGTATGGGGATTGCTGTATACAGGATATCATAGGGATACATAGGGTTTGGCAGTAGTGCCCCCAACGATGGGAAACGGAGTGATCATCATGTGTAACGCTTAAGGCTAAGAAGACCCATGTCATGGTCGTAGATTGCTTAGGGTTTAGGGTTGAGTATTTGTAGGCTGCCTCAAATAGACTTCAACAATATATGCAGATACGTAGTCTTTCGTAAAAAGTGTAAAAGAGAATATCACAGTTGGACATATGGTCTCATATAGTAGACTAGCATGCTAGGTTCGTCTAAGAACGTGCTAAACCCAACCCTTATACGCAGTCACACGTATATGTATATGCATATGTATATGTTTATTTACCCATATTATATGTTGCGCAAGCAGACCACTCTGTGTAGTGTCTGAGGAAGACATGCTCTACATTCCTTGAAGGTAATTCCATGTGAGGTTGCAATCCGACCTGGAAGGTTTAGCATGTAGGGGTTAGGGTTTAGGCCGCTAGGGAGATGATCGTCTTAAGATCTCGTTTTGTTTTTCAGGCGGTTCCATTCAATCACCATACACTTGCAATCTTTGTGCACTTGAAATCTTTGTACACTTGCAAAATATGGTGTGTTGGCACGCACCACAACGTGGAGCAACCTTGGTCAGGCAGGTCCAGGCCAGGTGTAGGGAATGCAGTCATAACATCCTAATGTAGACCCATGATTAATAAACCTCCTCCTTTTAAGCCGCTAAATATTAGGATCCCTATTGTAATGCCTATTATGGGGAGGGGGTTTATTAATCAGGGGTCTGGGTTAAAGTATTCCTCAAGAGGGAGCACCAAGCAACCCGACATAGGCTTGGAGTTTTTGAGAAACTCCATACCCTAAGGGTCCAAGTGCCCAACTAATAGGTCTTTGAGCCCAAATCCTATAATCTGAATCGTATTTGGGACCTAACGCCCCAGTATTTGGATACTTGGACATTGTACGATAGAGCATGTGCATGCCGCCCTTATCTGGCCTCCTAAAGGAGTTTAGACTATGGCTCATATGGTCCTCCGGCGCTTCTTTACAGCCCTCTAGTTGAGTATTTGAACAAAATGGAAAATAAAATGGAAAATGAAACGGAAACTGTGGTTATATAGGGTTTAGGCGAGCGACATATTCCTATATCACGGTACTGGGTTCCTCATGTAATTGTAGTATAAGGGACGTCAAACAGACCTCAAAATGATGTTGGTAGTCATTCAGGCCCTTATAGCATGCCCTCAACCCTAAACCCCAAACCCTAAACCTCAGTAGGCTTTTTTGGGTGTCGGGCCGTTGTGCTGTGCCCAGAAGGAATGGTTCTTCGAAGGCAACCCCCTGACTGCCAGCAGACCCTAAATTTGTTAACACAAGTCAGGGTCGTTGTTGGACCCTAAATCCCTAAACCCTAGACCCCACAATGATCCAGATCTTAGGGTTTAGGGTGGCCAACAATACAGGGAACCACACGCCCTACACCATAAGCCCCAGGCGCAATTTTGTCCTATGTGCTATAGCGAACTTCAGCCCTGAAACCTCAAATTATTTGTTCTTCAGATCTCTCATTGCAGTCAAGTCTGGCTTACATGAAGAATGGTCCTGCCATGGCAGTTTCTAGGTTTGGTACTGGTACGAATCAGTCCCTTCCAAGTATCCTTTAGCCCCACGGCCACTTTCCAACATTGTGTCTTTCCTGCGTAGAGCCATCACATAACCAGGAGAACATGTGATACTTTAACCTTAAACCCTAAACCCTAAACCCCTGAAGAGCCCTTTTCGCAGAGTTGGGCTTGTTGTTGTCTGCTGGCCGTCCTGGCCTAATCTAGAGTAGGCCCTTTGCAACAAGGCTTCTCTCAGAGAAGCCGGTCTTGTTGCGTTTCGTTTCGTCTTTCAGAATGATCGGCACATGCAAGGCAGCTGTGCCAAGCTTTCATCGGACCTTGTGGGCTCTTGGGGCATTTAGTGACCTCTGAGAGGGAGCCGCGAACCGATGAGTCCTGATTTCGGAGCTTCATCAACAAAGTGATGTTTTGGCTCCATGCTGACTCGCAGCAAGACCACACAAACCTGACTCCGCGCGACAGGGCAAAAGTCGCCTCAAGAGAGAGAGAGAGAGAGAGGAAGCGGGGCGATTATATGTCAGGACTTCTTCCATCAATACTATATCCCTCCCAAAGGGTCCATGTAGGTATATGGTATATACTTAGGGCCCAAAGGGGTTCCCATATAACTACTTTAAGGCCCAAGTATATACCATATAGCTACATGGACCCTTTGGGCCTAAGGGCCCCAAAGGACTTCGAGTATGCATTGTTCAATGTTCAGCCAAGAGCCATGAGTTGGAATTCCATCAATACCGCTTCCGACACCGAATGCATTGTCATGCCACAGGTATATAATTTGGGTACTGCCCCCACTCAGTAAGAGTTGGATTTTATTTATATTATAGTTATATATAGCCCATAATAGGACTCCTAATATAGACTGTTACAGGGTGGGGGCAGTACCCAATATATAATCATATATATGTATAACATGCAGGGGGTCTCCATCCCATCCACAGTAGTTTCCAAAAGCGATGAGACTTCAGCCGAAGTGTCACATTTCCTTGCGTGGGACCCAGGACAAACACCTAGCTGAGTGGAGTTTGCGTGGGGATCAGGGTTTCAAAAGCTCAGAGTAGAAACCTGCAGAGGAATCCATGCAATAGTTAGCTGATGCAGACTTTAAGGTGCACGTGTTAAGCAAAAATCTGTGTGTGCGATTCTGCGTTCATGCATTCGCCGAGCATCTTTGTAGCTCAGCTTGACATTGTAGATTTCAGAGCCCAACATGGACCCCAAAATATGTCAATCCTTAATAAGGGGAGCCACGCCTAATTTGACTCCAAAAGATTGGCATCCGTAGTAGAGGAACCCCCAACAGAATACCTTTGCCAAAAACAAGATGCTGATTTGTCAATGCTGGCTTTTTGGGTCTGGGTTTAGGTTTTTCAGCTCGATCTGCGCCAATGAGCCCTAAGAGTCCAAGTACTCGAATATTGGGATTTGGGCCCCCTTTAAACCTTAAACATTCAACCGCGCCAAGAACCAATAGTTGGGCACTTGAACCCTTCCTGGGCCTTATCGGAATCTTGGTTGGACACTGAGATGATCCTTTTCCTGAGTTGTAGTAAAGGAATTCATCCTTAATCATATTTCATGGGCATCTGCAAATATGGTAGATTGCCAAAATAGGCGGACCCCAATATAGACCCCAATATACTATGGTCCTTATTACAGGGACCCCTAGTAAGGTACCCCTAAACCCTAAACCCTTTTGGGAAACCCTCATATTAAGGCTTCAAGTCGGCCACCTCGCATTTCAAAGCACATGAGCATTCTCAGCCACTCCTCCTTTGTTTCTAACTCTGCCTTAAACCGTTTAGGGATTAGGGTTTAGGGTTTAGGGCCTTAAACCCTGAGCCTGAAGCTGTGTCATCTTGTGTCTCTGCTTCTGCTCTTTCGCAGATCCAGATCTGCCGAAGATTCTTGACTTGGATGGCTTTCTCCCGCCAGAATCATGATCGGTGAGGTAGTGTTTGGAGGAAATCCTGCACTGTCTTAAGTACTGTAATTCTTAAGATTCAAGAATTGCAGTACTTCGGGGCCTGGCCTCAAGTGGTGTAAGAGTTCCTCCGTGAAAGATATTTCCGGATTATCCCCATAGAAAATCTCCAATAATCCCCCCTAACCTCCCCCGAAACGCTAAAGCCTCAAGCAACAATGGTGAGGCTAGGAGTCCTTAGCCCTCAACCGTCAACCCAAAATCGTTCTTCGGTTCTTCAAAGGGCTCAAAAGGTGGGATGATACATTACTACAGTCGGAAAAGGTTGTAAAAGGAAATGCTACTGCTGGTAATCCAGACTTCCACATTACGTGAGCAGATGCTTTGTCCTCACCATAGGTCGAGATTACTGTGCACCCTCTTTGTGAGCATCATCAGGGCTGTCGACCTCGATCCGATACTGGTTGTCCTACCCACCCTTTTCGTCATGGGTTACCTCACTCCCCAAAATTATTCCCTCCCTTAAGTCTTGAACCTCAGATCCGTGCATGCCAGTTTTGTTTGGCTTCAAGTGAAGAACACAGGGGATTGAGTCGAGTAGAATCTCAGCATCATGCTGTTCTACAATGACGCCGCTTGCTCATGATTTGAGCATGCTCTGTGCTTGCCGCTTGCCCAATCCCTAAACCCTGAACCCATAAAGGAGACCTGCACTTCGGCCTCCAAAGATAATAGTGAAGGAGATGACAAACAGACAGCAGATGCGAAACCAGGCTATTTTGTTAGGGTTTAGGCTTTAGGGGTGATCCATCAAAAGCCACATTATCAATCAGCCATGAGAACCCTGAACCCTAAACCCTTCATCTTAAACCCTAAGCCCTTAATGCTAAGCCCCTAATCCTAAACCCTAAACCCCCTTGATCCTAAGCCCTAAACCCCTTTAAACCTAAACCCTAAAACTCCTTAGTCTTAAGCCCTACACGCCCTCCATCCTAAACTCCGAACCCCCTCAATCCTAAACCCTAAACCCCCTTAAACCCAAACGCCAAACCCTATCACGCCTTGATCTTAAACCCTAAACCCGCTTAATCCTACACCCTAAACCCCAAACATCCTAAACCCTACCCTAGACCCCAAGCGGCCTTTTACTTCAAGCTCGCCTCACACCAACTGCTAGCGCATGCGAGCTGTAGTCTAAACTCCTTGAAGGGGGGCTATAGAGGGGACTACTGTTGATGGATGAAATCTTGCACCACCTAGGGACCCTAAATGACTGCAATTCCTAGGACTTTAGGGACCTAAGGTGGTGCAAGATTTCCTCCATTAACTGTTTTATAGGGATTAGTAGCTCATTTAAGGGGGGGTTATATAGGGTTTAGGGAGTTTAGGAAGTTTAGGAAGCATAAGCGCTAAACTTTTAAAGGGATGTTATGTAGGGGACTATATAGGGGAGTAGTATAGGGGTTCTTACGGAGGACACTTGGCGTTTAGACTATTTATGAGCTTTTTTTGTTTTGGGGGGATACAATGGTACCCAATATAGAGTAAGATCACATCCTCTTTTTGGGGTATAGTATTTTACATAATGAACATGATCTTACTGAACTGAACCGGCAAAAAAACGGTAGTCATATGTATCTTAGCATCGACATATAGGGGGACCCCAATGTTGGACCCCCCCACTTACTATGATCCTTAGTATGAAGATCCGCAAACAGGTAAACGCAACTTTGGGGACCTTTCATATATAGCCCCCCTTCAGTAGATAGACTATAGGGTTTAGGGATTAGGATTTAGGGTTTAGGTTTAGGGTTATAGTCCCCCTTAGGTAAATAGAATATGGGGTATATGGGGATCTTAGTACAGTATACCCAAAGCCACTACATAAGGGGGATTATATTTTTAAATCCTAGCACCCTAAACCTAAACCCTAAATCCTACCACCTTAGACACTAAACTCTAAACTGCGTCTAACACAGACCAAGGTGTCCTGGATGTGCTTCCTGGTTCACCCGCTGCCGGGTCGTTGTCAAGGGTTTAGGGTTTAGGGCTTTTCGTGTAGGTTTTAGGGTGTTTGAGGTCAAGGGTTACTCCTCTCCGCCTAATTACAATGCCCCGGCTCCCTAGTAGTAGAATTTCCAAATGTGTTTTGAAGAAAATTACAATGGGAATTTCAACATGAGGAGGATGGTGAACTTTAGCTTGAGGTGGAGGGGGTTAGTCTTTTGCGGGTTTCGAGTTGAGGGTTTTTAGGGTTTAGTGTTTGAGGCTCTATAGAGGTTATGGCTTCTGGAACCCTAGTTTCCAATTCATTCTCTTGTTGATTCTCCATCATCCCGGTTACCCACATCCCTAACCCCTGAAGACTAAACCCCTAACCTTCTTGGGACTTAGCTTGGACCTTAGACCTTTAACCCTTTGGGATTCCCTGATATTCCTATTATAGGTACCTCAGGGTTAACCCTTGGTAGGGGTCCTAAGTGCCACGTAGTAACCCTAGACCCTTAACTGCCTTGTTCCACTCAGGCTGGTAGTGTTTACTCTGCCGGTCCTGTGGGTCTTTGCCGTCTATGGCTTGGCGAGCCACACATGGATGAACGCGCGCAGAGGCAGTTTCAAGGGACATAAATTATGGTCTTTTCTTAAGGGGTTACGTAGGGATCGTGTAGGGTTTAGGGTTGAGGCATAGGGTTGTATAGGGATTTTACAGGAATATATAGGAGTTCATAAGATTTAGGGTACTTACCTTTGGTTAGCAGGGAATGCAGGACTTGAAAACAAGTAGAAACTGCGAGATAATTGTTGATTTTCTGAGACTACAGTAAGGGTTCTTCCCTGCATTCCTTGCTAGCCAGACGTCAGATCTTACGGGTTTACCGTCAGAGGGACTTGGCGAGTATTACCCCCAGAGTCCAAAAACTCAATTATTGGCCTTATAGGTCCCAAAGACCAACCCTAAACCCCTAAACCTTAAACCATGTGGAACCTAAAGCCCTAAACCCTAAGCCCGAAACCCTAAACCCGAAACCCTAAACCCCACACCCCAAAATTGGGTAATCGCTTCCCCCAATAATCAACGACGTCCCCCCCCCCTCCCCCGTAATAATAGATAATCCGGGGGGTCAGAAATTATTTATTATTAGGGGGCATATTTATTGAAAGGATTTAGTAGGGCCGCCTTTAAAATCCTTTTAAAATCAATTAAAATCGAATTAAAATTCCGTTAGAGTCAATTGAGATTTAAGTAAAATTCCTTTAAAAGTCAATTAGAGTCGAATTAAAATCACGTTAGAATCAATTGAAATTTAATTAAATTTCCTTTTAAAATCAATCAGAGTCGAATCAAAATACCGTTAGAATCAATTGAAATTTAATTAAATTTCCTTTTAAAATCAATCAGAATCGAATCAAAATACCGTTACGAATCAATTCAAATTCAATTAAAATTCCTTTTAAAAACAATCAGAATCGAATTAAAATCACGTTAGAATCAATTGAAATTCAA
>CAJNIZ010045196.1:0-34953 GCA_905231905.1 Symbiodinium pilosum | reverse complement strand
TATTAATATGAGGAAGGGATTACTTGAACCCTTAGAGTTCAGGGCTTAGGATGTAGGGCTTGCTGCTTAAGGGGGTCTAGAGTTAAGGGTTGGGGTTCAGGGTCTAGGGCATAGGGTTTAGGGGGAGTGGAAAGGAACATGGAAGCTAATAGGCTTCTCAGGGTCTAGGTTTTGGGGCTTATGGCTTGCTGCTGCTCACGGCTGGGCGAGGTGGACGCACAGAATAGAAACATCATCCATTGAGCTCTTGGTAAAAGGGTTTTAGGGTTTAGGGTTCAGGTTTTAGGGTTTAGGCTTTGGGATTAAGGCTTTAAGGCTTAGGGTTAAGGGTTCAGGGTTTAGGCTTTAGGATCTAGGGTCTCGGGTTACGGGTTCAGGGTTCAGTGTTTAGGGTTTACTGCAAGTCTTCGCTTATGTTGAATTCCGAGTAGCTTGGGGGGCTCTGATTTGTGCGAAGCCTCGGCAAAATCGCTTAGCACCCTGCGATTCGTTTGTTGGCGCTGATTGTGCGAAGTTGCGCGGCCCTATAGAATGTTTAGAATCGGTAGGTACAACGAAAGCTAAGCGCTTTCAAAAGTATGGGTGGATCCTCATCCAAGGTGTTCCTATCAGATTAGAACGTTTGGCTCACGTATCTTAAGCTTCAGGATTTCAGGTTTCAGGCCCGGTCCAAAAACAAGGAGTTTGTGTGAAAAACCTTCTTCGCTTATGCTAGGCAATCGTTTTTGCAAAGTGGTACTCCAGCAGCTGCTCGGACCTTCAAAAGACGAATGTTTTGGGGGGCACTGAATTATCCGAAATTTCCGGCCCCTTTGGGGACTGCAGAAAGCAAACGTCTTTCCTTACAAGTTGGACTCAATATGGTAGTTTTTTTATCCCCAATATTTCCCCCCAAATACTATAGTCCTTATTGGGGGGACCCCCCAAAAAGGTATCCCTAATTTGGGGAAATCCCCATATAGAACAGCTACTGAGCTCCACAGCGCTCCTCGTGTTGAGTTTAACATGAATCAGATTCTGAGCTCTGGAGACCTTCCTCCCATTTGATTTAGGGTTTTGTTTGGGTACTGTGCCCACCCAGTAACAGTCTATAGTAGGGGTCCTATTAAGGGCTATATATGACCATATTATAAGTATTATCCAGCTGTTACTGAGGGGGGGGCAGTACCCAAGGTTTTGGGTTTAGGGTTTAGGGTTCCAAATTCGTTTGGGGGGACACTCCCCTCACTCTCCAGATAAAACACGTTAGCTGCAACCTACTACATAGGCAAGCGGGATTCCTGGAATCAGAGTTGGAAGTCTTTGGGTTTAGGGTTTAGGGCTTGAACAAGGAGTTTTGGATAACCCTATGAAGTAGAAGCTTTCTGTGATTGTTTTCGGTGAGTGTAATACAGGGGAATTATCTGGCCAGATTATTCGTGGGTGTATACTTTGGTGCCCACTTTGGAGGACCATAAGTTAAACATCCTACCGGAACGGAGGCACAATTGACATGGGGAGCCAGCACAAGAGCGGGAAGCAGCAGGAGAAGAACGGTAGCTTGAAGCTTTACGTGCAGATCTACAACGTGATTCAGATGCTAGGTACCCCAGTAGTACCCTTTCGCCCTTTTTATTTGGGGGTCTCCTTATTAAAGCTGAACAGTAGGAAAAAGGGTACCCTTATCATTAATGGGTTACTGGGGAACCTAGGCCCTAACCCCTAAACCCCATAGTAGTTTCCATTTTCTTTTCCATTATTCTTATATAACCCCTACATAACCCTTATTATCAATGGGTTACTGGGGAACTTAGGATCCTTCTTTGCTCTTACATGGTCTATGGTCTTATGCCATGCATCTCGTTCCCGAACATCTTCGGGATCAACTCGGAGTTCGATGCTCAGGGCGAGTGGTTCGTGTTTGTGCACTACTTGTCCAAGTTCCTCTTGGCGTTCTTGAAGAACATTTTTGAATCTTTGGTTTGCTGGTCCATGTATTTTGACCCGAAAGCCCCAAACTCCAAGCCCTGAACCCTAATGAGCCTTATAGACCCTAAGCTCTAAAATGCTCAGCCCTAAACCCTAAACAAGTCCTACATGTTAGGTTTTATAAACAGGGGCCCCAACATGGACCCAACAGGGCATCCATAGTTCTCCCAAAACCCACAGTGTCCTTCACAACGTTACCTTCATGTCATCCTTGATCAGGATCCCTATAGCCCTCTCATAATCCCTTTATGTCCTGGCGTTCCTAGGCCCCTCCCTCCCCGCAAGGAATCACCTCCTAATACCGGACCCCCCCAACCCCCCCGTACCATAATTGGGGGTGGGGGGTGGGAGTGCATCATTCTTATAATGTGCGAAGGTTGCGATGGGATTATTGACCCCAAATCCTGAACTCTAACGAAACCCTAATTCCTAAACCCTAAGACCTAAATCCCATATCCCAAACTCTAAACCCTAAAACTCAGGTTCTTGGACTGGTTCGACACACTCTGGATCATCCTCAAGAAGACTCTGGCTTGTTGTTGTGTTAGGGTTTACATCGTCGCAGTAGGGGTTAGGTGTTTAAGGTTTATAGTCCCCCTTAAGTACATGGAATATGGGGTATACGTGGATCTCATTTTTAACCTACCCAAAGCCATATTCTATCTACTTAAGGGGGACTATACGGTTTAGGGTTTAGGTGTTCAGGGTTTAGGGTTGAGGGTTTAGGTGTGTAGTGTTTAGGTCGGGTTAGGGTTGTTGTGTACCTAGAGAGACCATTGTACCTAACAGAAAGGGCTTTGTGGCCTAGGATGTTGAAAGCTTTACCTTTTTGAGGGCCTATGTTGCTCTAGGTAGGGTCTAGAGGTTTATTAGAGGGGTTTAGGATTAGGGGTTTTGTGGCTTTCTGGATGTTGAGTTGTGGGGTTTGGTTGTTGTGGAGCGTAGGTGTTTTTGCAGATTTGGGTCCTTGGGTTTAGGGGCTTCGGGTTGGGGACTAGGTTTCATGGGCTTAGTGTTAAGGGGATTTGTGTTGGAGGTGCGAAATCGGGGGGGGTGGGGGGAAATAGGATTTGGATGCGTTCAGGATGTACGTAGGTGCTGTAGTTACCATTGGACCTCCAAGCAAGCCGAAAACCTGCATGAGATGTCAGTTTTGGCATCGTTGTGGTCATCAGACATGGGGTTCCTTTAGCATAGTGCCAACTTCGGACATGTTGAGGGACCACGCTTATAGTTCCTCCTTTCATGAACCCTAAACCCCAACTGCCGAATTGCTGATCCTCATTTCTTGACTTATCTCCTCAACCTGAAGCCCCAACCCAACATGCTGAACGATAAGCCCTCAGCCCTAATCCGCGTATACCGGATCCTACAACTCATACTAGTATAAGCTCTTAACCCTAAAGCTCTACACCGCTAACCCTAAGGGTCCAAGGACTCAAATAATGGGGTTTTAGGGCCCAAATACTTTAATATAAATCGTACTTGGGCCCTAAAACCCTACTGCTTGAGTCCGTGGACCCTTACATTAAGTTTACACAGCCTGAACAGCAGCCCCCATTCACCCTAAGCCTTAAATTGTACACCCATAAATCCTAGCCCGAACCCCTCAGCCCAAGTCCTAAACCCTAAACTTTGGGGTTTAAGGTTTGAGGGTTAGAGGTTGTGATTACCCTGAACCTTAAACCCTGTACCCTATAATCACCGTTGCACCCTCAACCCTAAACCCGAAACCAAGGAATCGGAAGCAGCTTTCCTTCCTGCATCTGGGTTGCTGTTAAGGAACTTAAATTAAGTAACTATATTGGGGAAACCCTATTATTTACTATAGATACCCATTATGGTAACTTAATTTAAGTTCCTTAACAGCAACCCAGGCATGTCTATCACCATATGACCATTCCAATGGCCACCCGGGCATCAATTTCGGTTTTAGGGGGCCTATTAAGGGTTTATGGGTTTATGGGTTTAGGGTTTATGGTTTATGGGTGTCGGGCTTAGGGAGTTCAGGGTTTTAGGTAGGTGTTCAGGGGTAAAAGGCGCTGAGAGTTTTAGGATTTGGGGTGCGGGGTGGACGAAATGTATTCGCGCCTGGATACACTAAAGCTCAAACTAGGTTTTTCTTATGGCCTCTCAAGACTCTCCAAACGGGCCACGTGCAGTCTGACAGGACCCAAGAAACAAAGATCCCCTAAGATCCCCCTAAGGTCCCATTTGGTCTCCTAATATGCGCCCTGCATGTATAGGGTTGTTTCAAGGCTTCCTGAAGTCCTGATTGCAAAAGTTTGTTTCGGGTTTTGCTCTGATGTTTTCATGTGCGCTGCTAGTGTAGGGTTGAAAAGGGTTTAGGATGTACCTAGACCCTCCAATGCAGTACTTTTTGGGTACTCCTGATAAGAGTCCTAACCAAAACAGCATACCAAACTCGAAAAGGAACTACATTGGAGGGACCAGGCAAACACTGAATAGTAGTCTTCGTTTTCTTTTCCATTATCCCCATGTAGCCCCTATATAACAACCCCATATAATCCCTAGGGTTCAGGGTTTAGGGTTTAGAGTTTAGGATCGGGGGTTTGAAGTTTAGAGTCTAGGGTTTAGAGTTCAGGGTTTGGAACTTAGAGTTTAGAGTTTAGAATTTAGGGTTTGCAGTCTAGAGTTTAGTCATAGGAACATCAAACCTAGGTCTGGGAACATCAAACCTAGGTTTGGGGCTACCTTCTGCACAATGGCGTTGCCAATGGCACCACCCGTTACGGCGCTTGGGTCAATTCCCTGACTCACGTCATCATGTGCTCGGTTCTGCAAATCAGTTGGGTTGCTGTTAAGGAACTTAAGTCAAGTTCATGTAGCAAGGAAACCCTTTATTGACTATGTACCCATATTCTGGCGACTTAGATTAAGTTACTATAACAAAGAAACCCTTATTCTTTACCATTTACGCATATCTTGGTAACTTGAGCGCAGATGATGATGATTTAGGCTTCTGCATCATGAGTTTCAGGCATCGAGTCCGGCGTTAAGGGATGTCACGGATCAGGTCTAACCCCCACAAAAGAGCTATAGTTTAAACTCCTTAAAAGGGGGGATATACGGGGGGATTATATAGGGAGTATTACAGGGGTTGTTCAGGGGTATACTAGGGGTTTAGACTTTAGCTCAAGCGGAGGTAATCCTGCAGTACTTCAGTGTCGTAATCACAGCAAATCTAGTAGCTGCAGTAGTCAGAGATTTTAGGTGGGACAGGATGAGCAGCATGTGGAGTTTTCCATAATTTAGAGTGGTCCCGAAATTGATGCCAATATGGTAGTTTCTTGAAAACCCTAAGGCCCTACATGTCTCTACATGTCCTTATAGAACACTATATCCCGTTTATAGCCCCCCTCCAACCCTAAACCCTAAACCCTAAACCCTAAACCCTAAACCCTAAACCGTAACCATTGAGGCCCCAAACTCGCTAAACCCTGAACTAGGGCGTTAGGGTTTATGGTTTAGGGTTTGGGTTTAGGGCTTAGGGCTTAGGGTTTAGGGTTTAGGGTTTGGGTTTAGGGTTTAGGGTTTAGGGTTTGGGGTTTAGGGTTTTATGGTTCAGGGTTTGGGGTTTTGGGGTTTTAGTTAGGTCTACTTGGAGGGCGAAGGGACTTGGTAATCACAGCGTTCAGAGCTTTGGGTTGCGGATTACTGGGGACTTGGTAAACCCTAAACCCTAAACCCTAAACCTTTTTTGCGCCCTACAGGCCGTAAAGCAAGTACCGTTAACTCCCTCTCAAGCTGTTTACGACACTAACGTTCCAAGAATCCAAAAAACTGTTTAGAGTTACCACATGAAGCCCCCCGACCCTAAACCCTAAACCCTAAACCAACTCCAACCCTAAACCCTGAACAGCAAAAATGTCCTCAGATCAGGGCCAAGGGTCCAGGATGAAGCTTTCAGTTTAGGGCTTAGGGTTCATGGGAATCTCCGAAGCACTAAATCCTGACGTGAACCTTAGAAGCATAAAGAGCAACACCTTCTGGGGCTCTTCATCATTCGTTTTGGTGTTTTCTTCTCCGACTCCTGAGTTCCAGAACCCTCCTAAACCCCCCTAAACCCCCCTAAACCCCCCTAGGGAATCCTGTCAGGTACTCCCACTACCTTTGGACCTCCTTCGGCCTGCGCAACCCCTTCAAGCATCTCATCACAGGCTGGCAATCGGCATAGACTGCGTCACTGTTGATTTCTTATGCTATTATAACCCAATATGGAATGTGGACTTACGAGTTTTTTTAATGTTTCAATAAGGAACAAGACACAGTGTGGTTTTTGGGGGCTATGTGGTTTTTGGGGGCTAGGCACACTAAGGATGGATTGGGCCCCTAAAGCCTAAACCCCTACGAGCACGCTGGCAAATTGCTCAGTTCTAAACCCTAAACCCTATAGACCCTAGACCGGAAACCCTACACTCTGAACTCTAAACTGACCAGGCTGGCAAATTGCTCAGTTCTACTCCTGCCTTCTCCATGCCTTCGTAGTCCGCGCGCTCGAAGAGACGGATGCGCGGTTTGAAGTTGTGCGTGGTTTAGGGTTTAGGGGTTTAGGGTTTAGCGGTTTAGGGTTGAGGGGTTTAGGGTTTAGGCTTTAGGGGTGTAGCGTTTAGGGTGTAGGGTTTGGGCCAATGTCCCTAAACAAGGGTGATGTACCCAACAGTTACGGATGTATCTTGAATTTCGCGCTCGGCTAAAATTTCATGGTCTGGTATGTATTATATATATACACATATATGGGTCAGTGCCCAATCTAAACCCTAAGTCCCTAAATCCTGAACCTAGACTTTTAAAGTGGGGGAACCCCCCTAAACCCTAAACCCTAAACCCTCAAGGGGGGGTGAGAGGATGAGTCCACGGGTCAGGGTTGGAGTTGCAAGTGCTGCTTACTCCAGCTGAAGCCTAATTTCTAGACCCCAAATAAACCTAAAGTCCATAAAACCCTAAACTCCCCAAACCCTCAACTCCCTAAGCCCTAAACATTAATCCTTGCTTTATAGAAGCCGGAAAATTGAACTGGGCATAACTGTTTCTTAATAACCTCAATCAAGGAGGGAACCTAGGGGGGTAGTATAGAGGGGCGGGGGATAATAGGGAAACCTATGATAAGCGGGAACCGCCCAACCCTGAAAACTATGCCCGAAAATCCTAGAGTCACACTAAACCCTAAACCCTAAACCCGACATAACCCCCTAAAACAGAACCCCCTGACCCAGGAATGCTGGAAGATGGCATGGCTGCAGATTTGCTATCAGGTGGCTCATGTGAGTAGTCTTTTATTTTGGGATTTTTTGGTACCCAATATAGAGTAAGATTATATCCTCCTTTTGGGGTATAATATTTCTATGAGGAATATAATCTTACTGGGTTTAACCACCCAAAAAAAAACGCTACTCATGTCATGCTACAAGAAGAGTGTTTCTAGGCTTTGGGTGTGGAAGGTGTGGAGCTCGTGTTACCTAAGCCCTACACCGTAAACGCCAAACCCTAAGCTGCTAAAGGTTGAGGTTGGTGGAAGTTGAGTGGTTTTAGGGTTTGGGGTTAGAGATTCAGGCTTTTGGGTTTTGGGCCACAGTGATGTTGTATGAGGCTTCAGGTGTGGTGGTAGCCTGCAATCCTAAGCCCTAAGCCATGTGCAGGAAAGCTGTCAAGACTCATCCCGTGATATGGAGGCATTAAGTGGTTTTAAGGCTTACATCGGGCTTACCTGAACCTTCCAATGTAGCAGCTTTGGCTTTCGTATGGATGTGGGATTGGAGCGTCTAACTAGGACCTTAAAGCCTAAGGGCGAAACTCTAAACCCTAAACCGCAAGCCCCAAGCCTCAAGCCGTAAACTGGCAAGGGCTCATGAAGCCTTCCAGTGCACACCAGCCTTACTCCTACCTTCCCATTTATCATCCCAAACTGCTCGCGGTTTAGGGTTTGGGGTTTAGGGTCCAGGGGTTGGGGTCTAGGGTCTAGGGTTTATCATGCGCTCCCCTATTACCCCCACATGCTCTCGGCCCTGAGTGCCCCTGTAATCAGCCTCAGGTCTCTGGAATAGTTGGAACCTTGGGTGTGGTAAAAGGTTTATGGTTTAGAATTTTGGATTGCGGGTGAGATTTCAGAAGCTGTCCCAAGATCCAAACCCTGAACTCTGCAAAGTCTACTGTCTGTTTTCAACGGGGCTTTGCTCTATGGGGTGGCATGTTAGCTTGGAGTGCGTAAGGTGTTGAGAGCGCTTAGGGTTGAGGGTTCAGGGTTTAGGGTTAAACCCTATAAACCCCAAACCCTTTAGGGCACTTTGGACCTGCAAAAATAAGTTAATTACCTCGCAACCCTGACCTCTATAGGGGCAGTTCTCGAAATTGATGTCCCGCCTCTATACCCCCAAAGTAAACGGGTCCTTGCTATAGAGACCTTAGACCCATAGCCCCTCCCATGAATCTGTGAAACTGCCATGAAGGTGTCCATGGTCTATCTCTTTACTCGACGCCTGCACTGGGTCCCGAGCTGCACACCCGAGATCGAAGTTACGCCCGAGAATCCAGAGACGACTGCGCGAAGGCGCCCTCAACCCTGAAATCCTCCCCCAAACCAAGATGGAATCCCGTATAGCCCCGTTCTTACATGACAGGAGTCTGCAAGGGACCGTTTTTCAGGTTCCATGTTGTGCTTCGGCGAAAGGGTTGCATGCTGTGAGGAATGTTGGGAATTCGAGCTTCAGTTAGCTTCAGTCCTTTTGGTTTAGGCGTCAGGGTTGAAGGTGTGGTCAATTCAGGGTTTGGAGTTCAGGATTCAGGGTTTAGATCAAGGGTTGATCGCGAAGAGTTTATTTGGCGCGGCAGTTTCGAGGTCTAGATCCCTAAGCCCTACCGAGAGTAAGCACTATACCTATAACAAAAAGGGTTTTGTACCTCATATCTTGGAACCTGTACGTTTTTTGAAAGGTCTAGCTGCTCTAGGTACCCTAAACCCTAAACTGCCCCCTGAATTGTGTGTCTAGGTAGGGGTGGATAAAGGGTTCAGCCTCCAATCTTCCCCTGTGAGGGTCCAATTACCCAAATTACATATACTTGCCCTACATCTCTACTACAAGTATTACTACCCAAACCTTACCCTAAACCCTCGAGCCCACATAAACTTACCATTGCTTAGGGTTCCCAAATTTCCTTAGTTTTTTAAAGTCAAAATTAGAAATCCGCTCCCAAACCCCAAGTAATGGTAACAAACCCTAAGCCCTAAACCTTCAGTTTTTGGGTACTTGGACCCATGCTTAGGGTTCAAGGTGAGGTCAATGGCTGAGAGTCCAGAGGTGAAGGCTAGCCCTTTTGTGGTTTAAGATTTAGGGTTTAGGGTTTTAGGGCTTAGTAAGTTCGATCCCCTAGAAGATTATGGGCAGTTATATAGGGGTTATATAGGGTTTTATGGCTTTCTATAGTTACCCTAAACCCTAAACCCTAAACTCTTATAGAGAATCTATTTTTTAGATCCTCCCAGGGGTCTGGGAAGCCTTAAGTCGTAAGCCAGGCTCAGGCACCCTAAACCTTAAACCCTCAACCCTCAACCCTTCAGAGGCTCTAGTAGTGTTAGGGTTTTAGGGTTTAGGCTTTACCTAAACCCCCAAAAGTATGTAAAACAATAGCCCTAAACCCCTAATAACAGCCATAAAGGCCATTATTTTACATAGTCTGAGGTTCAGGTAGAGGTTCAGGGTTTAGAGGTTTCGGGTCCGGGGTTTGCGCTTTGTGGGTTTAGGGTTTGTGGGTTTAGGGATTGAGGCTTAAGGTCTGCCTAGAGTAACCCTATAGGCCCAAACAAAAGGTTAAGATACGAAAGTATTACGCGTCTTGTTAAGTACCTTGATTACTCTCCGGAGGGTTTAGGGTTGCAGGGTTTGGGGAAAGAGGAAAAAACACTGCTTAAGCCCACTTCATCTTATAGTCCCGGATACTTACGAATTGTAGAGTTTATAATGTGCCTGCATGCGTTCATAAGAAATGTAAACTGAGGTACTATCACAAGCAGACGGTCTTACATACTGCATGCTTACAACCCTAAACATTATACTGCAAGGGGGAGGGTCGGTGTATGGTCAAAACCCTAAGCCCTTGACCCTAAACGTAGGGGCTAGGAGAACCAAGAACTTCAGGTATGTCATCATCCGTGGTGAAGTATATGATGTGACCGACTTCGAACATCCGGGCGGCCAGCACATGATGGACCTGGCTATAGCCCGTGATGCCACGATCATGTTGCTAGACTGTTCAGGATTTAGGTTTTGGGTTTTCAAGGCTTGTTGAGAGTGTAGGCATTGCGGATTTAAGAAGCCTACCTAACCGTTATACCCCTGAACTAGGTCCACTTCAGCGTGCTTGAACCTCAAAAGTTTGCAAGTAAGATATCTGCCCAACATCCACCCAAAAAAGCCAGCAAAGATCTTAGGTTACATATTCTGCGTGTTCAGGGGAACACTCAACACTAAATACCGAAACCGTATACCTTATGGGAAAATATTCCAACAGAACGCTTACCTGCAACACAAAAAGGAGGTCAAATCATTGCCTAAAGCCCACAAAACAAACCAAACAATGCAATTAACCCTAAACCCCAAACTCTACAACATAATTCGAGGGTGAAGGTTGACTTTGACATGTGTTAAATCTACCTCCTCATCTTCGGCGCCAGCCTGCATGGCGAACCCTACACGCCTAAACTTGATACGGAGTGGGTTTAAGGTTTTTTTTTGGTTAAGGATTTTAGGGTGTTGGGTTTAGGGCTTTAGGCCTTAAACCCTAAACGCACCTAAATTTGAAACGGAGTTTAAGGCTTAGGGTTTTGATTCAGGGTTTGAGGGTCTAGGTCCACTTGAAACCCCAAGCCCTAAACGAGATTTGGTAGTTCCCCAAAATAAGGGGACCCCAATATACAGCCCGAAATACTGTAATGTTTATAACAGGGTAAACCCTAAACCCTAATTTTGGGAAGCCCCCATTTGACTGCTCATGTGAAAGCCAACGCTTCAAAGGAAACCTCAAACCAGAGCTCTGGGTTACCTCGAGCCCCTCCCAAAAGTAGGAGACCCTAAACCGTTTGGGGTTTAGGGAAAAGTAGGAAACGCTAAACCCTAAACCCCTTCAAAACCGAGGAGTAGGGGCTTAGGGTTTAGGGATTCAAAACCCATAAGAAGTAGTCAAAAAAGGTCAAACAAGACAACTATTTCTACAGAATTGTTGCGTCCAGGGAGGGCTCCGTGCTTCGGACCCTGAAGCCCAGCCCTAAACACGCCCCCGGTCAAAGGTTTTGGGGTTTCGGGTTTAGGGTTTGGGGTTTAGGGCTTAGGGCTTAGGGCTTGAAATTTCAAACGCTCTGGGCGGAGCAGCACATTAGGAGTTTAGGGTTAAGCTACACTTAAAAGAGAGCCCAATCTTTTCCTGCATATCAATATTTTAGTCACTCAGCTGAATTTCTGTAACACCCACCCTAAACCCTAATACCCTACGCCCTAAAACCCTAAACCCTAAAACCCTACACCCTGAAACCCTTAACCCTAAAGCCCTAAACCCCTGAAACCTTAAACCCTAAAACCTTAAATCTTGTCCCCTCAAAAACCATAAACCCAGGTTTGAATCAGCTCATGTCCGCATGGACCTGGCGGAGAAGTCGCTGGCTCGTCTCCCCAAGGCAGGCCAGGGAATGTATTCCCTCTGGCTCCTTTCTATAACCCTAAGGGTCCGAGTACCTAATGATTGGGTACTTGGGTTTTGGGTAATAGTAATTATAGTACAGGTCTAGGGTAAGTATATGAATATTAGGTACTTGACCCTTTGGGTAATAGCCCCTTTTTAGAACAACACAACCCCCATGTGCCTTTCTATCCTATTGTGCCGCGTGGACTTGCTTTCCTTGTGATTCAGGGCTTACGGGGTAGGGTTTAGGGTTCAAGACTTTAGGGTTTAGTAGGATTTGGGGCTTAGTCTTATCAGTGTTCCTGCAGTTGTAATGTTTCAGTCCTATCTCATTACTGGCGTACCCATGGTATTGGTGGCTCGACTTGAAATTTTCCAGGAATGCAAGGATTCGTATTTCATCTGGACCTTGAATCTTAAACCCTAAACCCTAAATGTTGGCAACCTCGCTGCTTAAGATTAGACCCCTGTACAGTCATGTGACATGTTCAGGGCCAGGACCCTATGGCTATCATATGATGGCTAAAGGGTCCTAATTTGGGTGGGGTTACCAAAATCTATTTTATTATAGACGGACCTGCTTCGAAGCATCCAGCGGCAAGTACTCAAAGAATGCCGCTGGGGCAAAAAATACTAGTAGCACCAGGGGATAGGAAGAGTTATCTATATGGTAAGAGTGGTAATAGTACTCAACCCTAAATGGCAAGCTTCAAATCCGAAACTGTGTAGCTTTAAGGGTCCAAACATTCAATGAAGACATACTTCCCCAACACCTGTAGTAGAAATAGTAGTACCGCAATGCTGGCCTCCATTTAGGGTTTGGGGAACTCTTGGGTACATGTGCCCATCCTGAACCCTATGGGTTTCGTGTTGGTTGTGGTACCTAACTACGCGAGTTCCGGGCTCCCTGTACCGGCTAGAAGTAGATGCCATGTTCTTTTCCATTATCCCCGTATAGCTCCTATGTTCCCCCTATGTTACTATATTGCCCCTATACCTGCTTCAGGGGGGATGGACAAAACGGAGCTTTTACTACACCCGGACTCAAGCAGCACTATCTCATTTGCCAACGGATCTCCCGTCCCCACCACTCACAAGGCTAAGTACCTAGGATCCCAAATAACCCGGACCACTCCGCCCAAAGCAGCAATCAAGTTTAGGAAAGATGAGGCCGAAGCTGTTTTCAGCAAGCTAATTACATCACGTATGGTGCAGTAAACTACCCTGGAAATCCAAATCCACCGTTTTCCATTCTTCAATCCTTCCTGTCCTTACGTGCGACTTGGATCTTCGTTCATTAGACACACGGCATTTTAAATCCATTGAGACCTGGTACTTTAGGCACCTACGCCGAGCCCTTTCCATTAACCTCATACTACGCCAGAATTTCCAACCTCAGGGTGTGGAAAGCAGCAGGAAAACGCCTTTTGCCTTCGCAGACCATTCTTCAGCAGCAGCTAGAAGCCACGACTACTGCGCCACCAGACCCACTACACCACATAATGTTTTTTTCCAGGATACACGGCTATTGTCCCCCTTAAGTAGATAGAACCCTAAAACCCTAAACCCTAATCCCTAAGCCCCATCTACTTATGGGGGATTATAGAAGTAAGTTCACTAAGTCTAAATCCAGAGGCCACAGCTATTGGTATGATCTTGTTTCCCAAGAAGCTTTGAGGGCGTACCAATATTACCTAGACCACCACTCCATTAGTGAGCCTGCAGGGACTTCCTAGGCTTTAAGCAAAGAGTAAACTCAGTTCAGAAGTTTGGCGAGTATCTGATGATCGCGCGCTGCATTGTTTTCCGATGCACGGAAAGACCGTTGAGAGCGCACGGCAAGCCTAAAGCCCCAACCCAAGTACCCTCTTTTCTAGCTCCTTACGGTGAGACACTGCTTGGGGCGGGTGTAGCCCACTAGCTTTGGTGACCCAGTTCTTGGGGCTCTTAAGGGGCTAGGGTTTCCTTAGCGTCTAAGGAAATATCACGTGGGTATGTAGCTTCCCCCAAAAAAAGCTTTACATAGCCCTTATATACCCCCAGGCTTACCATATAAGCCTTGCATAAGCCTTGTGTACGGGTAACCACCTGGTAATTATCCAGCTGAAAAACTCCCTTAATTTAGGGTTTAGGGATATATAACCCTAAGGGTCCAAGTACCCAATAATCATATACTTACCCCAAACCTGTACTACAATTACTATTACCAAAGCCCTAAGTACCCAAATATAGGGTACATGGACCCTTAGGGTAAGGATATGAAGGCTCCGAGTCAACCGCAAGCTCTGAACCCTGAACGCTGGGCCCCTGCAGACCTCCTGAAGGTGTACGCCGTACGCCCCAAAGGCTCGAACCCCCTGAACCCCTGGGTCTCTCTCTCGACCTAGTAAGTCTATTGAGTAACAGTGGTTATGGGTCTCACAAGAAGTTGATTGGGGATATCTAGTAGGTAGACTTACTCACCGCAGGCATCCAAGTGTCCAATTAGGCCCCGAATACCATAATCTCAATAGTCTTTAGCAGCTAAAACCTAAATGGACCCTTAAAGAGTAAGCCAAAGAATTACCCAAGTAAACCCATGACCCTAAGCCCTACAACCTGAACGCTAAAGCTTAAACCCCAAACCTTAGATTACAGTTTACCTTCATAGGGGGACCCCAACATAGGCCCCTCAATGCTATACTCCTTATTATATAGGGCACCAAAAAGGTACACCCAATTTTTGGGAAACCTGCAAATCTTAAACGCTAACCCTAAACCCTAAACCCTAAACCCTAAACTTAAACGCTCAATTCGGCGAGGCCCCGAAAATTGAGGAGTTGGAGGCAGCCGGCTACAACTTCGACCGTCCCAAGGAGTCTTGGTTCTATGTGGTTTACCTGTAACCCTTAAGCAGGGTATATAAGGAATATCAAGGGCCCTTTAAACGGGGTATATAGGGGATATATAGGGGTTGCGTAAAGGAAAGTGGAAACTACGACGCTATTCAGGATTTTGCTTTACCTGCACGCCCAAATTACCTACAATTTTTTTGGGCTACGACTACTATTTAGGGGGTAAGTAAGTACTACTAAACTATCGGTAGTTGGGGTTACAGATCGGCTCTCACGAACATCAAGCCGCAAGATGTTCCGGGTTGGTTCGGCAAATTTGATCCTTGCCCGCCGCATTGGCCCACTTGAGCCGTAAAAACCTAGATCCCCGAACTCATATATCCTGTTGAGGAGCAGTGGGCCACGCCTGGCAACAGCGAGCTCTACAACACAATCCGCCGCCGTCGGCCGGTGGACATGGGAGATGTAGAGTTTAGAGTTTAGGAGCTTCAGGCAATGTGACTGGAAAAGAAAAGCAAACTACTATAATGGAAAAGAAGATGGAACATGAAATCGGTCTTTGGTGTTTGTGTATGTGGATATTTGGTGTTTGGGTATGTAGGGGAATGTGCGCCTGTATAGGCATTTTCAATACGAGTCATTAGGCGTAGCAAGGGACCATTAAGGGTGGACATAAGGGCCCCCTTGGTACTTTAGTATAGTTCCCAACATGTTCCCGAATAGGACTGCGTGTACAGTAATGATATGGGAAATATGGACTGTGGATTCCAAGCGGCCTGCTTGTCAATTCAAAAAAAAAGGGGGCATAGGGATTTATGCCGCTTGGTGTTTAGCGGTTTGGAGATTGCAAGAGCTCCGCATGGATTTGTTCTGGCTTGTCCACGGAGTTTTGTAACATTTAGACCTTACATGCGGTCTGGGAGCCCTTATTAACAGGATTGCATTGCATGTATTTTGAGCGGGTGCTAAACAATCCTAAAGGCTAAACTGAGATAACCTTCTCCTTTTGGGTCTAATCATTTCAAGAAGGTTCGATCTTGGTTGGTTCAAACACGCACAAAAAGCTACTCAGGACCCTCCTTGTACCCTTAAAGCATGGGTATATGGTCCCAATTTTGGGTATATACCCTAAACCCTAAACCCTTAGCTACTCAGGTGTGGTCGACGAAGTGCTGAAGCCCATGGGCAAAGCCACAGCTTCTTCAGGAGCTTGTTGTTTAAAGTTCATTCCCCTATAGGGTTTAGGGTTTAGGGTTTAGGGGTTTAAAGTTCGTTCCTGGACCCCAAAAGTATGTAAAATAATGGCCTTTAGGACTATTATTATGGGTTTAGGGCTATCATTTGACATACTTTTGGGGTTTAGGTTCCCCTAAATCCTAAGCCCCTAAACCCTAAGCCCTAAACCCTAAATCTTAACTGCTTGGGGTAGGAGTGCTGGGTTTGGGGGGGAGTACCTTTCCCAGACGGGCATGGAACACCGAATGAAGGAGTGTTTGGTCTTAATGCGTCCGGACTCAGAACGAGATTCTATACCTCAGCCGCCAGAAGCCCAAACTCCCTCCCCGCAAGGCCCAGGATAATCCTAAGAGCACCCTCAACCGTAAACCCCAAATCCTTGACCCTAAATCCTAAACCCTAAATCCCAAACCCTAAATCCTATACCCTAAGTTCTAAATCTTACGTCCTAAGCCCTAAATCCTAAACCCTAAATCCTAAACCTTAAATCCCGAACCTAAGCCCTAAGCTTTAGGTCAGTTACGAAGAGCCAAGCGCTCATAAGCGTTCATAAGCAAGGTTGTGAGCTCGACTGACTGAGCTTGGGCGGTTCTCAGGGTTCAGGGTTTAGGATTTCAGGGTGGGTTTAGGGTTCAGGGTTTAGGATTCAGGGTTTAGGGTTCATAAGAGTTAAGGTTCAAGGTTTAGGGTTTCTGGATAGTTTTGGGCTTGCGTTTTATGATTTTGCTTCCTGAGGCAGTAGGATTCAGGAAAAATCTGTCCAACGTGTGCACTCAGAATCCAAGGAAGTTTTGCTTGGACCTAAGCCAAATGCGTTTCGTGCGCACGCCAAATCACGCAAAGACAGACGCTGAGGGTCCAAGTGTCCATGTATCCGAATCACTATATCCTAATCCCTAAACCCTATAATCCCTAAACCCTAAGATTGTAAAAAAAATGTGTACCAAAGCCAGTGATCCTTCTTGTTTCTGGCACTTGAAGCCTTGCTATTCAGGCACACGGCCCCTTACGGAAATACGAAATAATCGCAACATCCCACATCCGGGGCCTGTCATCTAGGCTTGCAGTCAAAGGCTTACTCAGTCTGCATACCCTAAACCCATACTCCTGGAGCTTAAATGGTCCCCGAAAGCGGAGACATGGGAAAGTTTGGCATACCCCCCAACTTAGTCTCCAAACCCGAAACCCCCAATTAAACCCTAAAGCACTAATTAAACCCTAAACCCTGAAAGCCCTAAACCCTAAACCCCTAAACCAACACTCAACCCTCAAAGGAGCTCGAGGGGTGCCAGTTTGGCACATTGCCAGCGTGTTCCTGGGATGGTTTGCATCCGCCGCCTTCTTCATTGCTGTGCCGTGTGTGGTTTCCGGTACCTCGGCTTTGAGTGTTTAGGGTATACTTGGGCCCTTGAGGGGTTTAGAAGCTAATCGGACTAGGGTTCTGGCTGTCAGTCGCTTTAGGGCTCGGGATTTAGGGTTTAGGGCTTAGGACTTAGGGTTTAGGATTTAGGGTTTAGTGTTTAGAATTTAGGGTTTGGGGTGTTTGTTTGTGTGTACACTTCCTAATCTGGCATGCACTCCTTCATCACCTTGCTTGTAATGCAAGCTAGTTCCATGTAAGTATGAACTCTTAACCCAAAACCCTAGACTCTAACCTTCAACTCAGCACGAAACTCTCAACCCTAAACTTCAAACCAAACCCTAGATTCTAAGCTCTAAATTCAACCCCTAAACCCTTAACCCTGAGCTCTGAAACCTGGACGCTCCCCTCCCCCCTTCCCCCGCCCCCCCCTCGCAGGTACCTTCCTGGGTTTGGCTATTTGCTGGGTGGGACTTGCCATCCAGCATACGGCCAATCACGGGGGCTTGGTGAAGGATGTTGGGCTGATCAAGGTTAGAAGACTTAAAAGGCTACTGAATGCTACTGAAATGATGTTGCAGAACAATCATTTTGCAGCTACATTCGTCGATTGCTGTTTCCTTTCTGTTTTCTCGCAGCAGTTGTTCAAGCGTTTTCTGACAGAAAACAGATTCTTTGTAGACGTGCTTTTGGTTGCAGTGTTGTTCTTCTGGTTGTTGCAGGAGCGTTGCGCAAAAGGTTGCAGATCTGTGCGCATTCTGGTGCAGGCTTTTGTTGTTTGTTTTGATTCTGCACTATGCAAAAATCTGCCAAGTGTCTGCAAAATACCGACAACCTGCCAAGCAAATCTGCAACATTTTGTGCAACAAGCCTGCAACCCTAGACCCTAAACCACGCTTTTGTTGCTCGAACTTGACATCTGCAAGCAAATCTTGCCTCCAATCTGCCAGCAATCGGCAAAATGTTAAAAATACGGCATTTACGATGTCCTAAGGGTCCAAGGACCCAAAAAGCAGGGTTTCAGGGCCCAAATACCAATAATGTTATGGTATTTGGGTCCTAAAGCCCTAGTATTTGGCTCCTTGGACCCTTAGGGATGTCCATTATCCGTTAGGGCGCTATGAATGTCACAAGTGTAGGGCTTTCAAAATTCAAGGGCCATGTCTTCCTCAAAGTAAGGATCGGATCGTAGTAGCTCGGGGTCCATATTGGGGCACCCTGTTTCCGGACGCTACCATAAGGTAGGTGAAGGTTTCGGGATTAGGGACTGCAGCATGCAGGGTTTAGGGTAATTAAACATGTATGTGAGGGTATATCGGTTTATACAAGGTCATGGTTCAATGTGTGTATATCATTGTTGAAAGTGTATGTGGCGTTGGGGGACCATACGCCCTGCCCAGTAACAGGCTGTACAAGGGGTCATTTCTGGTTTTAGTATGGATGGTTGATTGCTTGGCGTTCATTGGATGCCTCAAAAATAGGATACCATTTTGCAGATCCCTGGAATAAGGACGGCAGCATATTTTGGGGTCTACATTGGGAAACTAGCATGGGGTGTCCCTGTTTTACGTTGACACAGACAACCCTGTGGAGGACACGCGGCTAGGCTACCTCCTCGGCCTGGCCAACGATGTAGGACCTGGTGGCTCCTCGGTGGTCTGGCGGTATCACCACCAGTGCTCGCATCACACCTACTGCAATGACCCCGTCCTGGACCAGGATGCGCACTCTTCCTTCCCTGCCCATGGGTCATGATGATGAGTAAGATTTTCTGGTATTCGTAGCAGCAACTAATGCAGCAGTAGTAGAAGTAGTCGTCGTCGTCGTAGTAGTAGTAGTAATAATAATAGTAGTAGCAGTAGTAGTAGTAGTAGCAGCACTAGCACTAGCACTAGCACTAGCACTAGCACTAGCACTAGCACTAGCAGCAGCAGCAGCAGCAGCAGCAGCAGCAGCAGCAGTAGCAGTAGCAACCGCAGCAGCAGCAAGGGTCCATGCCACTCAGTTCAATCTTCATCAATACTTGTGCAAACATGCAGCACAACATTCTTGATATTTTTTGCGTAATATGGATGACCTCCTGAAACCCTAAATCCCAAATAGTAGTTTCCATTTTATTTTCCATTATCCGAGTATAACCCCAATATAACCTACTATATTATACCATAATATAGTACAGTATACTTCTGAACTCTAAAACCCCAACCAAACCCTACACCCTAGACCTTAACCCTAAACCCTATCTACTGTGCAGGTCTTGCGTCTGGACAAGAGCCAGAAGCCCCAGCCCTACCACCAGTGGCAGTGGCTCTATGGTCCTATCTCCTTCTGCTTCTAGGTACCCATATATGGTAAAGGGTTTAGGGTTTAGGGCTAGGTACCCTTTTGTAGTACCTTTTTCTCTTTTTGTTTTAGGGTCTCCTTATTAAAGCCCTAAACCCTAAAGCCTGGTACCCTTGTTATTTTTGAGGTTACTGGGGAACCCTGAACCCTAAACGCTGACACCTTAAACCTTAAACCCCAAACGCTAAAACCCTAAAACCCTAAACCCTAAAACCCTTAAACCTTAAACCCTAAACCCTAAACCCTAAACCCCAAAGGAACCAAGGTTTCCTCTGGGCCACGATCCACATGCAAGACCTTCAGTGCTTGCTGGATGCGAAGACCTTCCTGGTCCACTTCAGGGGCACCTAGCTGCCTCGAAGTCGAAGTTGTTGGGGTTTAGGGTTTAGGGTTTAGGGCTTGGGCTTGGGCTTGGGGTTTAGGGCTTAGGGCTTGGGGGTTTGAGGGTTTAGGGTTTGAGGGTTTAGGGTTTAGGGCGTTATTGAAGTAAATCCTGCACTACTCTGAGTCCCTTCAGGCAAGTCTTGTCTTCGGCTCCCCCAACTGAACCCTAAACCCTACCCCCACAGATTCTAAACCCTGAGCCTAAAGCCCCAAAAATCAACCCTAGGTACATCAGCCCAAGAGATTGTGCTGGCGTTGTTCCTGAAGCTCGGCTAGATTTGTGTAGGTTTAGGGTTTACCAGACTTAGGGTTTAGGGTCTGTGGGTTCCTTATAGGATAATGATAGGAGAGCTGGAAAAGATCATGGAAACCACCAGGTAGACTTTGCACTGTTTTTGGAAGGTTTTGTGGATGTTTCGCACAATAGAGAACTTCAGAGATTCTAACAAGGCAGTTGCCAATCTGTTCCTAGGTTCGCCAGGGATCCCTTTGCTCAAAACCCTCCCACGATTGGATCCTTAACCCGAAACCCTAGACCCTAAAGCCTATTTAAAGAGCTCCACGTCTGCAATAGGAAAGCTCTCCACATGGGTTGGCTTTACTTCTTGCCGGCGTACATCCATGGCGTTCGTCCGAAGCTGAGTTGTGCATAGTTCAGGGGTACGTAGGTTTCGGCTGTGGGGTTATTGTTTTCTGTGAAGCAAAGGAACTTGCTTCAACAAGCGCACCGTATACATGGATAGGATCCCGAAGTAAACCATAAACTCTAAATCGTCGAGGCAAAAAAATAAATAGAATCTGTATACTTCCACGACCGGACATGTAAGTTTGTTTGTCCATTCCAGGACCCTCCTTGTACCCTTAAAATATGGGTATATGGTCCCAATTTGGGGTATATAGAGGGTAGAAGGAGGATCTTGGTTGTTTTCATCTAAACAACTTGGTGCTCCTTCCAAGTCTCTGCCCCGCATGATGTGAAAACGTATCAAGCAGCCTAGAAATAAACGGCCCAAATGGCAGTTTCCCTAAATAAGGGGACCCCAACATAGACCCCAATATACTATAATCCTTATCAAGGGGACCCCCCAATATGGTACCCTTATTTTTAGGAAACCCCCAAATGGTCTGAGAGAAATGTGCTGGTGGTCTGGAAGAGCCCAAAAACAGCTTGCAGAAACGGTCAGGGACAGCCTCAGAACAGCTATGGCTTGAGGAAGGCTCCAAACAGCCCAGAAGTGGCAGCAGCACCAAAAAACAGGTCTGACCAACCCCCCAAAAACAGAAGTGGTCTAAGAGATGCTCCATGCTGCCCAAACCCTCCCAGCACAGTTGCAGGTCCCCAGGCGTTTCCCCCCCCCCCCGCTAAGCACCAGACTGATTTGGACAAGTCAAAAGACGACAGTCGGATCAAAACGGGTGTCAAAACCAACGGCTCCAAATTTTTGCAATTTTTATAAGCACCTAAACCCTTAAACCCTAAACTTATAGCCGTTCTGACTGTATGACCAGATGGGGGAAGGGGGAACAAGTGCTTGCGTGCTCAGCCCCGATGCCTTTCCAAGAACAAGCAAGCAATACGAAACCATGCTGCCATGGACTTTATGATGTCACCGCCTACATCCTCAATCCCAAGCAGGGTTCAGGACCGACCCCTGAGGGTCCACAGTATACGGCTTCGGGTTTAGGGTTTGGAGTTTAGGGTCTAGTGCTTGGGGTGTAGGGCTTATACTCGCTAAACCTCCGGAACGTTTCATAGTAGACGCTAGACCCAGCCGACCCAGCCTAAATCTAAGCAAATTTCAGAGGGGTAGTTTCCCCCATATACGGCTCATATAGCCCTCATATAGTCCAGGTGCCCCCCATATAAGCCCTTTGTAAGCCTTGTGTAGGTTACCCACCTGGTAACGCCCCATCTGAAGACTGCCTGGACAAAACTGAGGTGCCATGCTGCTGCCATGGTTTGTGTGCCTCTCAGTAGCTGGGCTGCTACTGGATCCCTAAACCCTAAACCCTAAACCCTAAACCTTCAACCCTAAACCCTAAATTAGGCCCCGGCATGCAAGAAACAAGCAGGGTTTAGGGTTTAGGGGTTTAGGGTTTTTGTGGTTTACGGGTCTAGGGTTTAGTGTTTAGGGGTGAAAGGTTTATGGTTTAGTGTTTAGGGCTTAGGCTTATAAAACTTGTGGTCCAAGATTCTAATTGGTGTCTCTCACATAGACCTCCAAATGACAGCCGTAATGATACAGGGCCCTAGAACCTAAATCCTAATCCCTAAAACAGGCAGCACTTCCCCAAATGACACAGACCAGCCAAGAACTCCAACTGCGCCCTGCAAAGGCCCCAGAACCAGCAACTCAAGTATCCAGTCAAAATCCTGCATGAACTTCGGATATAAACCCTAAACCCTATTCCTTTAGTACCAGTACCCTCCGTTCCCAAGGGTCTGGGGTAGCTCAAGACGTGCAGACTGTTGTTACAGCGTGAGTCACACCCCTAAATGTTACATTCCTAACCCCACCCCCCTATATCAGCAAATCCTGAGGCCCAAGGCCTAGTTCCCAAACACTATAAGCCTTAAGCCTTAAGCCCCATAAGCCCTGAGCCCCACAATCTCAATCCCTCAAGCCCTGAAATTGCTGCAGGAATCAAACTTAGTGCCCTTTTAGCCCCCTTTTGGGGGCTTGGGGGCGTGAACTTCGAGAGAGCCCTTTGCCATTTAGGGTTTAGGGCTTATGAGGGTTTATGGTTAGGGTCTAGGGTGTGGGTAAACGGCTATGTTTAAGGTCCTTCCTTGAAGCAGGGACGATTGCGAATACATTTCCTTGTCGGGGGGCCCCATCGAAAAGGGAACCTATCCTACGGCAAGTCTATCATATGTGAGTGTCGCCAAAAACAGAAGTCGCCTGAATTATATTCCGCCAAGTTCGCAAACATGCCACGATCCTTATTATACAGGGGTGGCCCCAAGAAGGACCCCCCCCTCCGAGTCTGAGTAG
This sequence comes from Symbiodinium pilosum, assembly GCA_905231905.1. Classification (NCBI taxonomy): domain Eukaryota; class Dinophyceae; order Suessiales; family Symbiodiniaceae; genus Symbiodinium; species Symbiodinium pilosum. The sequence goes on along the minus strand of CAJNIZ010045196.1, from coordinate 12,142 downwards.
TATGTCAGTTTAGGGATCCGAGAACCGTTTCCGGTATATTCTTAGTCCTGATCTTTGGGTACTTGCAAGGTCAGTCAGGTGTATATGAACCCTGCAAACTTTGGAATTTCGCACCCCAAGCCCTAAACCCCTTAAACCCTGAACAATAATCCCTGAGCTGTGTTTAGGAAGCTTGTAGCAGGTTGGTTCTTTCTGCTTGGCGGCTCTGTTCATTGTGAGCCACAACTTAGAAGCCTGTATCCTGGCGTGGTCGCAGTGTAGGGCCTTTGGGTTAAAGACTTTGTTGTTCATGGTTTTTGGGTTTAGGGTTTGGGGCATTTTTTTTCCGGTGGATTTGTGGGTCCAAGTTTTTTGTTTATGGTATAGGACTTAAGGTATGAGGTTTATAAGGTACAATGTTTGATGCTTCAAGCTTTCAGAGACTTACGATCTATTGGGTTTCACCAGACAGAAATGCGAGGGGCTTTTGGTCGAGTGATTGGATGAAGTTTACTTAAGAGTCCAAGGACTCAAATAATGGAGTGTTAGGGCCCAAAAACCGTTCATATCATAGTACGTAATTGGACACTGAAATCCCATTATTTGAGTCCTTGGACCCTTAGGGTTTTGTGTGGGTGTAGCGGCACTGGGATCGTGAGTTTGGGTTCTAGGTTTCAGGGCTTAGGGTTTCACAGGTCCATCGCTTGCAGGTTCCACAGTTGTATATGACTATAGTCTTAACTCCTTAAATTGGGGTTTCATATGGGACCACTACAGGGAATATTCAGGGGGATACCAAGAGTGTAGACCATGGCTCATATGCTTTTTCAACACAATCAGGGATATAGTTGAACGAATATAGTTGTACTTTAAGATTATTCCGATGACAGTTCTTTTGGTGTCAGGGATGTATACCACAGCATAGAGTTACACCCTAAGAAGAGGGTTTTATAGGGTCTACACAGGAATACTAGACCCTAAGTCAGAATTTGCAGTCACATCTTATTAGCAATGCCCCTGTAAGGCATATAAAGTGTGCGTCTCTCGTAATCTCGCAATAAGCATCCCACTACCGCAAACCTTAAACCCTAAGCCCCAAACTCATAACCCCTATGCCCTTCACTGTAAGCCTTAAACCCTAATCCTTGAACCCTTAACCCTTAAACCCTTAACCCTTAAACCTGAACCCTTACAGCCTAATCCCGAAACCCTGAACCTTCAGCCTTAAAGCCTTAACCCCTAAACCCTCACCCTAAACCCTAAACCTGAAGCCTAGGAATAGTAACAGTACCGAGAGGTGTTCTGGGGCCTAAAGGAGTTCTCCAGGTTGTTAGGAGTTTATAGATCTCCTGTATGGGAAACTCAGAGGTTGAGGGTTTAGGGTTCAGGGTTTAGGGCGTAGGACTAAAACACAACATTTCATGACCGCCATGAGCATTAGCCAGAGGATCACGAAGGAAGTTTGTTGTCAATGCTGGCGGTTTATTTGCGACAACATGCGCCTGCAATGAGATGCCACGCACCGGCCTTTTTGTGTTTTTCTTGCAACGAGCTTGCTTTTTTTTTATGATTCATGCACTCCAGGCATTCACCCTAAAGCCTAAAGCCAAACCCTAAACCGCGTCCCAAGTGCCAAGGTCCAATCCTAAGCCTTACATCAAAAACCCTGCTTCAGTTAAGGGTTTACCCTAGGGCTCCGGGACCTCCACTGTTTAGGGTGTAGGGTTTAGGGTTCCATAATATAAATCACAAACCTTAGCCCCCAAAGCCCAAATCTTCCTCACGAAGCGCAGGACAGTCCAAAGAGCCTTGGGGTCAATCCTTACCCCCCAACCCAAAACCCCCAAATCCTAAAGTTTTAGGAACCCTAATTCCTAAGTCCTAGACCCCAAAACCTAAATCCTAAGCCCTAAACCATATATCCTTAAACCCTAAACTGCCCAGGTAAGCGCTTTGAGAAGACTATGGGAGAGCAGAAGGATGGGGATTGGGCGCGATATCAGAATCTCGCTGAGCCAGCAGAAGGGTTTAGGGTTTAGGGTTTAGGGATTAGGGTTTAGGGTTCTGCCCTGGTGGTTGAGGGTTTTCCTGGGTAGGCCCCTGGGATATTTAATATTTTCCAGGAAGTGGCTTTAATAGAGGAGCCTATATACGAATATTCTTCAGTTTTCAATCTTCAGGGTTTCGGGTTCGGAGTACAAGACATAGGGTTTAGGGTTCAGGGAAACCTGAACTCTGTCTTGGCTCAAGTGCTCCCATCCTCCCATCCCTAAACCCTAAGCCCTTAACCCTAAACCAAAGCTCAAACCGCGGACAAGGTTGAGGGTTTGGGCTGGCCAGGTTGCCATATAAGAACCCTAAGGGTCCATGTACCTAATAATGGGGTACTTCGGGCTTTGGTAATAGTAATTACAGTACAGGTTTTGGGTAAGTATAGCATTATTAGGTACTTGGACCCTTAGGGGAAGCAGCTTCAGTGAGCAAATCTTTATACTCAGAAGCTGTGGAGGTGGAAGTCTTGTACCACCTAAGATACCCTACACTTTCGTAAGTATAACTTCTTACCTAATATACCCTACACTTCCATAACTACAGTTTTTTTTGAGAGCCTACGTGGCGCAAGATTTGCTTCATAGCTTTCTGTATAACATGGTCTGAGCTCTTCTTGCGCTGCAGCCTTTAAGCGTATCATCTTTTGGCAATGAGAACACATGGCAAATCCCTAAACCCTGAACCTCCCGAATCCTAAGCCCGAAGCCCCGAACCACCAACCCAGCATGTACCGCAAATCTCTACCTGGACCCCAAAAGTATGTAAAATAATGGCCTGTAGGGCTGTTATTATGGGTGTAGGTCTATTATGTTACATACTTTTGGGGTTTAGGTACACCCAAAGCCAGAGCCCTCCAAGCCCCGAACTCCGCACAGGATCGAAACCTCGTCCTCCTGGGGTGGGCCTGTTGGATCCTTCTTCACTGGAGGCCCAGATCTGAGAGCCCCATAGGTTTCAGATTTTAGGGTGTAGGTTGGGTACTGCCCCCACCCAGTAACAGTGTATATTAGGGGTCCTATTAAGGGTTCTATATAAGCATGTTATAATTGTTATCCAACTGTTACTGAGTCGGGGCAGTACCCAAGGTTTAGGGTTGAAGAGAAACATGGGGCCCTCACAGGTACTTTTTTCATCGTTCTTGGGTAGAGTCCGTGTAGGGAGTCCACGAAAAAGCTAGTGCATTGGACGGTCCAGGTAGGCCTTACGATTTCAGAGTTTAGGGTTCAGTATTTGGGTATGATCTTTCAGGTGTTATATTTGCGTTTGGGTTCAGTTTTAGGGTTCAGGTTTTCAGGGGTCACCTCTTTCGTAGGGACTCTCATAATCCCTTTTTCATCCCCATTTATCCTTAGTACCCTCTGGGCCCCTCTTTTTGTGGACAAATCTCAAATCCCAAGCGCTACACCCTCAACTGTCATCGGTGGCCTCTTAGACTCAAAAGACATCCCAGAAATCGCTGGCACAAAACTGGCTCGCCAGCAAGAGGCAGCTGAATGTCAAACCTTGAAAGCGTCATTTAGCAGGCGGTTAAGGTTTAGGGCTCCGGGCTTAGTGTTTTGGATGTGCCGCCCTATCCAAGTATTTTCCCAGCAAATGGGGGAAGGCCTTTGAAAGAAAAGTGGGCGGTAGGGGGGTGTTCTTTAAAGGTAGTATAGTACGGGGGCACATATCCGTGAGCAAGTCCATACTTTGCAGCCTAAGCCCTCAATACTCAATACTCAACCCACAACCAGCAACCAGACCACAGGGTTTAGTTTAGGGTTTGGGGTTTTCTTCAGCAACAAGTTACCCAAAATTACGACTGTAGAGCCCTATCTAGGGACCCCCCTAGAAACCCCTGCAGATGCCTGTAGATCCCCAAAACCTATAAATCCCAAACCTTACACCCTAAACTATCAGGGCGCCCCTACCTTGCGAACTTCCGCACCTGACGCCTGACCCCCTGACCTGAACTCTATATGAGCCATAGTCTCAGTGCCCTTCAAGGAAGGTTTTTTTGGGTGAGTGTTATAGGGAGTATCAAGGGGGATACTAGGAGTTTGGACTATAGCTCATATGTCCTCATGAACCCCTCAAGGGGTTTAAGATAAAACAAAACCTTCGTACACCTTCCTATAGCCCCCTTTACGGGGCTAAACCCTAAACATTGTACACACCTACGAAACGAATCCCGAGACCCCCCCCCTCCTTAAACCCTTAAACCCTAAACCTCAAACCAAGAAAGCCCACCTTAAAGGACAAACCCAACCCCTAAAGTCCTCAACCCAAAACCCTAAATTCCTCAACCCAATGCTCTAAACACTAAATCCTTAAACCCTAACACGCAAACCCCCCTAAACCCTAAACCGGAGGCTTAAACCTTCAGATCGAACACCATCTCTTTCCCTGCATGGCGCACAATCTCTACACTGACGTTCAGAGAATTGCGACCAGGGAGAAGTGGTTAGGGTTGGGTTTCCGGCCTAAGGGTTTAAGGTTTAATGGGTGATGGGTTTAAGGGTTTGGGGTTTAGGGGCTTAAGGCTTCAGGGGCGTACGGGTTTTAAGAGTTTAGGGTTGAGGGTTCAGGTTAAGGGTTTGGCCTTAAGGTTTAGTCTTCAGATCTGGGGTTTAATTAGGGTGCACCAGTATATATATATATGTATATGTATATATGCATATATATATATATATATAGATATACATCTGTAGATGTGCTTATGTAGATAGTGTATGTGGGGCTACAATAGTACAGAAAGGGGGCCCCGTTTCTGCAAACCCAACACAGAGAGAGAAGCTTTATCATAAATACATACATACCTACCTACCCACGTACGTACGTAGGTACATACATACGTACATACGTACATACGTACATACGTACATACGTACATACGTACATACGTACATGCGTACATACGTACATACATACATACATACATACATACACAGACAGACAGACAGACAGAGACAGAGACAGAGACAGAGACAGAGAGAGAGACAGACAGAGAGACAGACAGACAGACATACAGAGAGACAGACAGACAGACAGACCGACAGACGGACGGACGGACGGACGGACGGACGGACGGACGGACAGACCGACAGACAGACAGACAGACAGACAGACAGACAGACATACGCACACATACACGCGCATACATGTACATGTACTTATACATGCGCATATGCATATGCACACGTGCATGCATGCATGCATGCATGCATGCATGCATACATGCATACATACGTACATACGTACATCCACAAGTGCATACCTACATACTACCTACCTACCTACCTACCTACCTACCTACCACGTACATACATACATACGTACGTATATACGTACATACGTACATACGTACGTACGTACATACATACAGACATACAGACATGTATACATGCAGACATACAGACATACAGACATGCAGACATGCAGACATACATACATACATACATACATACGTACATACGTACATACGTACATACGTACATACGTACATACGTAAATACGTACATACGTACATACGTACGTACGTACATGCCCCTACATGTGTATCGGTGCGTAAAAGCTTCAACCTAAATGTTCATTGTTAAGGGGCCATGGTCTAGGGATAAGGGCTGAGGGTTCAAAGTTAAACATGTTGGTGCTTGGCAGAGCGAGGAGAGTTCTACGGTGTATATGAGCATTGTGATCAAGGAGTCAAGCAGACACTGGTTTTGAGAATTCTGGGGGTGAGGCTGGGAAGTGCTTGATTCTCGTTTTGGGGGCTTGGTGTCGTCGATCCTTATTCATAGGGTACGCTGAACCTCAAGGACTCCTAATGCTGCTCGCTCCTCATGCTTGAAAGCAGTAACACAAAACCTCTCAACCACAAACTTTACAGGTGGTTAGTAGGGAAGAAGGGAATATACTCGCCACATAATCCTTATAGTCTAAACTCCTTAAAAGGGGGTTATATAGGGGATTATGTAGAGGACTACTATAGGGGTGTTATTAAGGGGGATACTAGGAGTTTAGACTATGGCTCATATAGTCCCTTTAGAATACATTCCCTTATTCCCTACTGGCCCGCAAAAAGTATAACCTTAATCCATCCTCAAATCGGGACCCTAAGCCAGAAGCCCGGAACTCTGTATCTTGTAGGTTCCCTAACCCACTCCCTGTACTGCCTCCCCCCATTCTCCCTCAAGTAGGCCTATTTCAAATCACATAAGGCTAAGAAAGAGCCTATTTGGGCTAATAAAGAGCCAGCCTTTTCAGTTTGTTTTGGGTGGGCTGTGTGGGAGAACCGATGGATGTGCCTTAACACCCCAAACCCAAACGTTCATTTGTTGGCACTCTACACCCCAAAGCCCCAAAACCCCAAGCCTTCCATTTTTGGGGCAGCCTAGGTGAAAGAGGAGTGTCAGAAGCAGGGGATCAACTACCAAGGCTCCTAGGTAGGTTCAGAGACTTTAAGTTCGTGTCCCTATGGGGTTATATATTGGAATAATGGAAGAGAAAATGGAAGCTACTATACTCTTGTTTAGGGTGTCGGGGTTGGGGGTGTAGGGGTTTAGTTGGTTTGGCCCTAAGTAGGGGCTACATTCCATGGATTAGGGATCCAAACCCAAGACCACAAACCCTAGGGGTACAAAGGAAATTCCCCTGGTAGGTTGAGGGTTCACCAGCCCAAGACTTAGGGTGTAGGGTTTAGGGGTTGGCGCCGTTTAGTAGCTCAAGTTCAGTGATTTGGGTTGGTGAACTGAAGTGGGTCATAGCCCTACAACCTCAGCCGTGGTCCAACCGTCCAACCCCTACTTCCTCCAAGCCATGCTGTGACTCTAAATTCTACTGGACCTGAAGGGCAGTTGAAATATTGGCCTCAAGCCATGAAAAAACAAGGAGCCTATTGTTCTACACACCCCTGCACCCTAAACTTGAAACCCTAAACCCTGAAACCCAAAACCCTGAAACCTTGAAACCTTAAACACTAAACCCTGAAACCCAGAAACCCTAAACCTTAAACCCTAAACCCTGAAACCCTAAGCCCAGAAACCCTAAACCTTAAACCCTAAACCCTAAACCCTGAAACCCTGAAACCTTAAACTGTAAGGTCATCCCTGGAGGCCCGATCTGAAAACCTTTCGGGCTTAGGGCTTTGTAGCCCTCCCGAAGCTAAGATGGAGGTCCTGAAAGCCGAAGCTTAGGGATGGGTGGGTAGTTTTGCAGGTAGGGTTTGGGGATTTTGGGATTAGGGGTTTAGGGTTTGGGGTCTGGGGTTAAGGGTTTAGGGCTTTCTTGTTTAGGTTCTGGGGCTTTGCAGTTTAGGGTTTAGGGTTTGGGATTTAGGGTTTCCAGTCCTACCCAGGCCCCCTAAAGGATCCAAAGCATGGACTCCACCAAAAGTGATGCCATGACTACATGTGGAAGCCGTACATAGTCCTCATATTATGCTTCCCAGTCAATGCATACAAGCCTCATACAAGCTGTATGTAAGGTACCCAGTTGGTAAGTCCGCACCTGAAGACTGCCTGAAATAGTGCCTGAACCCGAAACCCTCAACTCGTCCGAAACCCTAAGCCCAGGCTACGATTACTTCTGGCCCAACTTCATGGACCACGTTGCTGGACAATTTGGCAATCGCTGTCTGCTTAAGGTTTGGTGTTCAGACACGGTTAAGGTTTAGTGCTCCTTCATTTTTTTGAAATAGCCACTGAAAAGCCTCCAGTTAACCCAAATCCCCTAAACCCACAATCCTTTGTGTGCACGTCCTGAATGACCCAGGTCAAGTTTCTGGCCGTGGCGGGTCGCAAGAGCTGGGGCGCCGAATCACAGGCGTTATGTAAGATACAGTGAATATTGACCTTATTAAAGGACCGTTACCTTGTTCAGGGTCTCGGGTAGGGAATTGATTCAATATGAATTTACTGTCAGTATTTGCCTTATTCAGGGACCGTGAACATGGACTTAGGGGCCCCTCTTGTAGTTTCGCATAGTCCCTAATGTAGTCCTTAATAAGGAACCCATATCCATGAACTTATGTAGGAAACGTTGATTCTTGTAGCTCATGTGACTACTGGCAGATTTCCCCAAGTGCCGTGATCATCTGGTTCCCTTCAGTGGGGGTTCCTGTTGCAGTTTAGATTCCTATATAACACATGTCCACCCTTTTGGGAACAGGCCAAGTCGCAAGGGATTAGGACGTAGGTTTAGGGTTAAGGGTTTAGCGACTTAGTCTGGACTTCTGGGGATCGGTTTGAGGCTTCAGGGGCTAAACCCTAAACCTTCAACCCTACATGAACCTGTTCTAGGTAAATTGTCATCTCCAAAGGGCCTTTGCCTTGTGGCCTATTCCTGTTTCACAAGTTGCTCGCTCCGCAATGCAGGCGGAGGGGGTATCCGAGCAGAGCAGGAAGGACGACTGAGAGACCCTGGAGCCTGAAGAACTCCTGCTGACCTCATACTCTCCCCCAGAATAAAGGCGAACTTGACAGGGGATCCTGTACAGACGAATTACCTTCCGTCGGAAGTGTCATTGTAGGGGAGGGTAGCAGAGAAGTTTAGCAGATTGTTGTATCTTCCCCTCTTCTCAAAGGCACTTTGGAGTGCCTGAGGAGATATTTTCCTTGAAGCACGACAGACCCTGACATTTGCAGTGGCGATTGGCTGCGCGAATGCGCTTAATTCGTGTATCAAGATGAGGGTGTATCTACCTAAAACCTGAATAGTACCTGCTAAACATGTTGAGGGCACCGCGAAACCCTTAGCCGTAAGACTCAAACCCATACTATAGAGGGCCCAACTAATCACCAACCTTGTAGTCCAGGTTCACCGTATTATGATCGCTCTATAGTTGCCTCACAATATATTTCAGCGCCTACCCGCTGTGTTCACCCCACCTACACTAAACTAGATCCGTTACAACAGATAAACAAATCGAACAATTGGGTACAAATGGTGGTTTCCCAAAATGGGGGGGACCCCCAATATCAACCTCAAAAGACTACAATCCTTTCTATGGGAACCCCCAAAACGGTACCCCTGATTTTGAGAAACCCCCAAATCCCTTTTTTATGAGCTACATTGGCAAGTCCAGGTAGACTAAACCCTATAAACCCTAAACCCCAAAACCCCTAAACCCTAAAGCCCTAAACCCCTAAACCCCTAAACCCTAAACCTTAAGTCTAGGTAGACGCCCACATAGCTGCAAGAAGCGGCTTCTGGAATGAGCTCAGTGCCAAGTCACGCGGTTAAAGGGTTTTGGGGATTAGGGTGGTTTAGGGTTTAGGGCTTAGGGTTTAGGTCTCAGGGCTCAGGGTTCAGGGTTTAGGGTTTAGGGTAGGGCTCAGGCTTTAGGATCTTGAGCAAAGCAATGACAAGAGCAGCTTTCCCAGCAGGATGAGGGTTGAGGGATTTACCTCCTATGTGGTTCCTTTCCGAGTGATATATGAGAAGCCCTTAGCAAAAGACCATAGCGAGCCCAAGAAGGAACTACCTTGGAGCCCTTGGGTAGGTTTGGGGGTCCTGGTTCAGAGATTAGATCATGGTTTTGGGGGTGATGAAATCGTTGGGGGCCCCAAGCGGGTTGACAGGGTTATGTTGGCGAAAAACGGAGCATCGCTCGCATAATACTTGTGTTGGCACCACCGTTGCTTCAACTAATCGCATCATGTCTGGTACAGAAGACATACAAAGTCTTGCGTGACCTGAGCTGTACTGTATCTCCATAAATGGCAACGGAGGTCAACATATTCCTTATGTAATCCTTCAGGGGGAGCCTGTAGAAATCCGGTATTGTTGTTTTCCTTATGGTTCGCCGCTGGTCACTTCTCCCATTCTTGCCGTAACCCCAGTTACCTACAGCTAAGTAGTACTGTAATTACCCCATTGCTAGTAGGTTAGTAAGTAGAAAGAACCCTTAAAGCTGTCGGCAATGGGGTTACAGCGGCAAGGTTTGCGACCAATCATGGGTTCTCCTAACCGCCACCCACTATCCATCACCCCCCNNCCCCCCCCCCCCCCCACCCTCAAGGTGGAATCCATACATCAACGTTTGCCAATTTTGTTCTCTGAGCTCATGATTGCCAGTATAGCCCGGCGGTGAGGCCTTCTCAAGACTCAGCTGTGTAGCTGAAAACGCGCGCAGGCTTGGGGGGTTAGGATTTAGGAGCCTGAAATATGCAAACGTGCTGGGCACCATGCGGCAATGTTTGGTTTTGTGAAAACATTACTCCACTTTTGTAATCCTTATATACCCTTCTGGGCCGTCATAGATCCAGATTGGAGAATCCCCGGACCCGAAACTCTATATACTCTACGTATCCCCATAGCCCCTTCAAACTTTCCCTACCAGTAGCCTTGTGTGCCCCCAAATGCATGGACCCCCCGGCGTAACCTTCTGTCAACCCTAAGCCCTAAACCNNCCAAAATCCTAAACCCTAATTCCCGGCTTCAGGCTTGAGGGCTTTGGGCTTAGGGCCTTCGATCGACAAAAGAGTGCAGGACCCTGCCACAAGAAACTAGGTGTAAAATCATCTGGGCTCCTTCGCATCATATACTCTTCCACCCCCAATACTGAAAATTGCTGCAGTATGGCAGTGTCATTTTGTGAGTATTCATTATGGCGAGGGCGTATGCACTATGAGAGAGGATTAGTCTACTGTACCTAGGGTCATGCTTAATGATTCTTCTTTTTGTCACTCAGCGGTATAATCCATTGAAGGGAGCCGCATGATTTAGCACTGTCTACGTGCTAGCCGTTTTTCGGCTCGCATCAGCGCAGCGCACTTCCAGCGGATACTTCATGACACCCTGAAAGACAGTCGCCCGAAACAGCAGCTACACATTGGTAGTTTCCCAGGGGTTTAGAGTCTAGGGTTAGCGTTTAAGGGGGTCTTTCCCCAAACCTTAAGCCCTAAACCTGAATGGCATCCGCAAGAGGGGCCAACCATTTTTCAATAGCTTCATTCAATACATGCGTGTTGTCACGGCACTGGTCAAACTTTTCGGGCTCCAAGGGTTTGGAGTCTAGGGGCCAGGGATTATGGTTTATAGGGTTCTTGGCTGAGGCTTAGCTTTCAATGGTTTGGGCTAGAATTGAGGGGCAGTCGTTTGTGTTGCAGGGGATATAGACTACAGCCTAAACCTTACAACCGCCATTTTTGTTGGACTGACGGATTGATGACTGCCCAACCCTAAGGGTCCAAGGACCCAAATAATAGGGTCCATTTAAAGGTGTTATAGGGGGATATATATATATATAGGGATGTATGGGGACTATGTAAGGGTCCTAGGACCCAAATAACAGGGTTTTAGGGCCCAAATACCAGCAATATTATAGCATTTGGTTCCTTGGACCCTTAGGGCAACGTGGAATGATACCTGTAGTCCGGGCACGCCTCCCCTCCCCGTAGAACTCCTTCCCCTGAACCCTAAATCCTCAAACCCTAAAAACCCCTAGACCCCAAACCTTAAAACCCGTACACCCTTAAACCCCTAAACCCTAAACAACCTTCTGCTTCTGGCCTTGCGCCTTGGCCAAAGAAGAACAACCTCACATCAAAGAAGAACAATCTCACATGGCTAATAATAGGGACATATTAGGGTTATATTGGGGTTGTATTTGGATAATGGAAAAGAAAATGGAAACTACTATTTAGGGTTTAGCTTAAATTTAGGGTTAGGGCAGGTTAGTGTTTAGGGTTTAGGGTTGAAGGTTTAAGGTTTAGGGTTGAGGGCTTCTAGAATATGATTCCAAAATGGCCCCCTAAAATGCAGTATTATGTAGAATATGATCCCAAAACGGCCCCTTTGAATGTAGTATTATTATGTAGAATATGATCGCCGAATGGCCCCCCCTTAAATGGAGAGGATCCCAAAACGGCCCCCTTAACTATTCCAAGACGGCCCCTTGACATGTAGTATTATGTGGAATATGATACCAAGGAGGCACACTTAAATGTAGTTTCACATAGAATATGATGCCGAAATGGCCTTATATTAGATTTTTGGAGCCATTCTACTGTAGTACCTTTAGTCCCAGCCCTAAACCCTAAACCCCTAAACCCCTAAACCCTAAACCCAACCAGTCATGGACCTGTTCAAGGCGGCATCAAAAAAGGTTGCTCAGGCCGGGCCTCTGCAG
>CAJNIZ010045195.1:6501-45961 GCA_905231905.1 Symbiodinium pilosum | reverse complement strand
AGGAACTCTTTGGACCCCCACTACCTGGTACCCCACTACTATTTTGGCCATATTCCTTCTTTATTTGGGTCTAGATGGGTAGTGGGGTACCAGGTAGTGGGGGTCCTGAGAGTCCCTAGGATAGTTCCTATCCACCTCCACCCGCCTTGGCTGACACCCTAAAGCAGCCTGAACACAAGCCTGCCTCTAGCCTCTCTATCCCCCTTTACTCCGTTTTCAGGGTTTAGGGATTCGGGTTCAGGTCTAGCGCTTCACATCTTTTATTGATCCCTTTTTTGCCCCCTCTGTCCCACGAAAAGTCGATGTAAGTATGCAGTATATATGTAGGGCCCAGAGAAGTTCCGACATTATTGCTTTGGGGCTCAAACCCAGACCCTAAACCCTCAACTGTAAGCCCTCAGCCTAAAATACCCTAACGCCTAGATTCTCACCCCTCAGCCCTCAGCCATAGCATGTTTTACACCTCAACCTCCCTCATCAACCCCCCAAATCCTTTACGAAAGCTGCTGCGCAGGGCCCCACTATGGTCCACCGCCCGGACGTGGGCCTCCGCCCCCCGCAGCGGCCCTGGCCTCCGTAACACTGGAGCATCAGGGTTAGGGGTTTAGGATTCAGGGTTCAGGGTTTCGGGTTTAGGGTTCAGGCTTCAGGCTTCAGGTTTGTTCTAGATTTCTTCCGCCTTGTAGAATTCTGGTGCCTCAAAAGGTTTAGGGCCATCGAGTTCAGGGTTTAGGGTACCTGAAATAGGTAAATTGGGTTTAGGCTTTGCAGCTGAGGGTTTCGGTATGAGATCCCTTTTGCCATTGTGGTTTCTCGTATCGTCGTGGTCTTAGTATTCTTACATTGTGAACATTCAGGGTTATGATTTTGGGTAGATTCCCTGTTAGGATATAGGGTTTGGGGTTGGTGGGGATTTGAATTTCAGAGGGGCTTCAGGATTTATTTATAGAGGCTTAATTAGGATTGAAACCCTGAACCCTAAACCGCACTTAGGATTACGGATCTCGCGTCAAGTGGCCTTCGGGGGTTGTGGGAATGGGGACTTTTTCTGGAGAAGAGCTTTGGGTTGGTGCTCTAGAATGGAGGTTTAGGGTTTAGGGGTAGAGATTGGTTTTGAGAGATTGGTTTAGGGTTTGGGGTTTAGGGGTAGAGGTTGGTTTAGGCTTTGGGGTTTAGGGGTAGAGATTGGTTTAGGGTTTAGGGTTTAGGGGTAGACATTGGTTTAGTGTTTTGGGTTGGTTTAGGATTTAGGGGTAGAGACTGGTTATAGTCATATTGATGGTGTAGTAGCATCAGGAGGCATAAGAGCGGCTTCCATGTCAGTTTGGGTTTATGCGCCCGGAACTCTATATAAACCCAATCTTAGACGTTTCTTGAAAGGAGTATAGTATCTGCACGCTTGTCATTTCGGGCAGAAAGCCTCGGTTTAGGGTTCTCGCGGCCATTGTGGGAAGTTCTCAGGGCCGGACGACAAAGCAATGATGTACGACGTCATGTAGTTCCTCCACTTTGTGGGCCCGTGTTGTTACATGTAGCCTTCAGGTTTGCAGGTTTCAAGCTAAACACCATACTATCAGAAGCCTTCAGAGAGTTCCTGTGTAAAGCTTCAGGAACAAAGACTCGAAGAAGGTGAGGGCTTCACAGCCCAATATAGGGTTTAGGGTTCAGGGCTTAGGGTAGCCAAGGTAGGAGCTATCCGAAGGTACAGGCAGAGTCGTGACAGCGCAGGTATGTTCAGACCAGTTTCAAGCGATGGCGGATTTGCACATCTGTGAGTGAATGCTTGGAGCGTCAGGGGATGTAGTAAGCATGCTTCTGACTCCAACAAGCCAGTTCCCCAACTACCCCAGCACTTTACTATCCCCTGACCCCTATCGACCCCCCGAAGGACCCTGCACCCTAAACCCTGAACGCCGATTCACCCGATTCACCTCATGTAAGGTTAAGGGGGAACCCAGGTGAGGTAGCAAAGGGGTGGTAGTAGGCGAACCCATGACTACCGGCCTTCTTTCAAGAAACGCCATCACGGGACGTTGAACTTTCAAGCAAGGCCTGTGTCATGTCCTGTTTGGGGTTCAAGAGCCCTTTAAAGAATCATCTGGGTTCCTGTCAATATTAGCAGTACCTAGGGACCCTCAAGAGTGGACATAGGGGTCCCTTGAAGTTTAGTAAAGTCTCTCATATAACCCTTATTAAGGAACCTATGCCCATCAAATTGTGTAGGAAATATTGTCTTTAGCTCATATGCTCGCCATAGGATTCCTGTTTTGCTTTTTGTGTATGGCTTAAACCCTTCACCCACGACACGAGTCCTGCTTCTGATCTGCCGCTAGCCGAATTGATCCAAACACTGGTTTGCTATTAAGGAACTTTTATTAATTTCTATAGTAAGGAAACCCCGTTATTTCCTAGATGCCCATCTGATGGTCACTTGATTAATTCAAGTTCCTTAGCAGCAACCTAGATTGATCCAAGCATGCCCAGGGATGGGGAATGCCTCCACACGAGGCAGGGCTGGCTGGGAGGGTTTGGGGTTCAGGGCTTAGGGGTTTGCCTTCCCAGAAAATGAAACATGCCCTCCTGTATGATACATGATAGTCCCTATGATCAGAGGCCTTATGTATTGGGATGTATTGAATATTAGGGGGTGGGGGTGGTGTTTAATGGTAAGCCGTAAACCCTAGATCCCCAAACCACGTTTACCCTACCCCAGGTGGAACTTGACATGTTAAAAAACTGCGTGTGTATCAGGGAGAGGTCAGTCAGGCAATTTAAGTTCACCCTCACAGAGGCATTGATCAAGAATCCGAGCCCATGGCCCCTCTTCACAAGTTTATGACAGTTTTTTGGAGGTTGAGGATTTAGTGGGGTGTTGCTGTAATGTAGGGGCCGAAAAAGTCAGGAGAGTTCTCCGTTTGCCATGCCTTGATTTTACAGCTATCTCAAGAAGCCACTATTTGTCGTTAGGGTCATGCTATGGTCGAGCTTGAGAAGCCTCCCTGGTTGTTGCTCAAAATCGAAGTCTTCCGAGATTACAGTTGTTTGAAATGTGCCACCGTAGGAATTAGGTGCAAATGTAGAAGCCACTGAGAAATCCTATTGGGTTGAAGCATGCAAGGTTAAGGGAACCCGTTCAGGTGGGGCTTCGTATGCGTTTTCCGATTGTGTTTAAGACTTTCAGACCCTTAAGCCCTAAACCCCCAACCGGCGTGGGGTGGATGGATCTATGAGATGTCTGACCACCATCGGGCCACAGCAGCATGTCGCACAGAGCGATGCGCTCAACGATGCCTTGCTGTTTAACTACACTCGCCTTCAGAAACGTGACAACATACCTTGAACCTTGAACCCGAAGCTTCATGTTGAGTAGATCTTGAAGGCCTTTAGGTACACCAGAATAGTCAAGACCCTTAGCCTTTCCCTGAAGCTCAAATTTTAAACCTTCAGCCGTCCAAATCTTGAAGGGAGTAGGGGAAGGGAATATGGGCACGACAGGGGGTCCCTAAACCCTAAGCCCCTTTCTCCCTTAAGCACCTTGGAAACTCAGACTCGTAAGTCCCTGCGCAGCCTCCTGGCAACTTCCGATACGAGCCCTTTGGTGCAGCTCCTTGACCTCGGAATAATGAAGATCAGGGTTTAGGTAGTAGGGGTTTAGGGTTGTTGGGGAGATGGAATAACTTACAGGCACCATTCTACAATTCTGGGAGGAGTCATAAAGCAGACGATGTAGAGATTGCCACGGGGATCCATGCCCCTGTTCGCAACTAGGCACGAGCAAATTTCATGAGGTTCTTACTACAAGAGCTTGAATTCGTTGGGGTGCAAGCTTTGGGAATCTCGGCTCGAGTAATTAACACCCCAAGCCCCGAACCCAGTCCTGTTTGTAGACGTTGGTTTTTGGCCTGTCCTCATTTTCTGGGAATGCCCCGAACAAACATGGATCCTTGTGGATCGCGGGGCGCAGTTTGCAAACAGCTCCATTTCAGGTTCCACGTTCTGGTGTGGGTCGGAAGGGACCCTTCCGTAAAGCCGGTAGCTGTTCCTAGATCCCCGGAAGCTGTATCCCTAAGGGTCCAAGTACCTAATAAGAATATGCTTTCCCAAATCCTGTACTATAATTATTATTACTCTAAACCTAGTTATTCGGTACTTGGACCCTCTGGGTATTTTGGGATGCGGGGGACGCTTTCGCATGATTTTCGCCCGATGGGTACGTACATAGTGACGTAGTATATTATTAACAGCTCAAAGGGTTGCCATGTTTAGGGTTCAGGGTTTAGGGTCTAAGGTAGATCACCTGGGGCCTAAATGCCTGCTGTTTGGGTATTTGGACCCTCCGAGTAGGTCTCAGGGGTTGGGCTTAAGAAGCCTTAAGATGGCGCTTTCCTCTCAAGCAGGAGTAATTGTCTTCAATGTCAGTACCCTAAACCTCAAATCCTACACCCAACGTCACTTTCTAGAATTCGCGCGGTTCTGTGTGGGTGGGCAATTCTGCTTTTGAAAGTTCACAACTCGGCTTTGGCAACCTGTCCGAAACCTCCAACTTAGGGTTTAGGAGGTTTAGGGTTTGGGGTTCGGGGTGTAGAGTTTGGGGTTTGGGGCTTGGGGTTCAGGGTTTAGGGTCTCGGGTTGCGGGTCTAGGGTGTGGTGTTTAGGGTTTGGGGTGGTAGGCTTTAAAAGTAGTCAGCTTCTTGTGGGGTTTATTTTGCCTTAATCAGCTCTCAAGGAGAACCTTGTTCGGATCTAAGCGGGTAGATCTAAAACTGTGTTGGCTAGCGCCTCAAACCATATGATACAACACCTCTTTGAGGACAACGCCTGAAAAGTTCCCTAGTCAAACCCTTTCTAGGCTTCTGAGCATTAACAGCAAACGGCTTTTCAGTCAGATGATAACGCGGGCCTTACACGCTCGCTCGGGCTTGAACCCAAACTCCAGCCAAACATATGTCTCTCGAATCAAGTCCTCGTCCAACGATACCCCACATACTGGAAGATTTAAATGAATGTTCACCTACAAAAGGGGGCCCAAAATGGTAGTTTCCATTTTATTTTCCATTCTCCTAATGTAACCTCAAAAATATTACCTAAACCCTAAACCGTTTAATTTTGACACCCACCCAAATGAACCCTTGAACCAAAAGCACCCAGTCCTCAAGCTGGCTTCATCAATCAGTCGTCAGCAGGTTCACAAGGGTATACCCTCCAACAGCTGTAATATAGGGGCCTAAATAAGTACCAATATTATGGTTCCACATTCCTTAGGGTTTAGGGCTCAGGGAAAATTATTAATAGTATGGTTTCATATGATATTGGTAATTATCTAGGCCCCTGTGGCGACCAAATGCGTAACTCAACACGCAATCAAGAAATTAGCTGCGCAAAAGGCTCGCGAGCACCCTAAAACCGTAACTCCGAAATTCTAACCTTAAATCCTGAATCCTGAGCTCTTTACAAGCCCTAAATCTGAACCCCAAATCCTATTCAAAATATTTTCACCCAAAATGATACCTAGCCCTATGCTAAATCCTCAGCCGTAAACTTAAATGAGGTACTGTCAAAAATGGGCTAATTCAGGGAGCCTGCATTGTTGACATAGTTCTGAGTATCGTCCCTCCTAAGGAACGCATATCCATGGATGATCTAGGTAATATAGTCAGTAGCTCATATAACCTTCCCTAACGAGGCAATAGAGACTGCACCCCAAATGTGTTCCAAGGTGCCACCACCTCCAGGTGTGAGTGGGGCATGTGCAAGGGACTACTGGGGTTTAGGGCATAGGGTTTAGGATTTAGGGTCTAGGATTCAGGGCTTGGAGCTTGGGACTAGGATTGCCGAACTAGAGTTTGCAAGGATTTGGATTTACGGCTTATTTAAGACTTATGGGATGGTTCAGGGGTTTAGGGTTTAGGGTTTAGGGATTTAGGGTTCAGGGTTTAGGGATTTAGGGTTTAGGGTTTAGGGATTTAGGGTTTAGGGTTTAGGGGTTTTGTGAGTTTCAATTGGACAGTGTATGGGCCTCATATGGTAGATTCCCTGAACAGGGGGACCCCAAAATAGACCCAACATTAATGCCATAGTCCTTCGCCTTTATTATAGGGACTCCCCGAAAGGTAACTGCCCCTAATTTGGGGAAACTCCCTTATATGTATATATATATATATCATATGGAAAGTCAGGCCTTTAGGTTTTGTTAATGATTGCCACGGCTGGAGGGCTTAGGGATTAGGGATTACGGTATTTAAGCTAAGAAGATCGTTGCTAAGGACATGAGAATATCAACAACTGAGTGGTGCTTAAGAGAGGGAGTAGGGGAGCCGATCCCTGCTACTACCCCTCCATACCACCAAATAAACACCCATTGTAATTGTAGTAACCATTTTCCTGCCGCAGCCCTAAGCCCTAAACCCTTAAGCCTAAACCCTAAACCCCTTTAAGCACCAGTACGATCCCTTGGCCATAGAGCCTTGATACAGTTCGAAGTAGCGGAGTAGCGAGGCTCGCTGTTCAGCTCAGGATTCTTTTAAGGGCCTTTGGATTTAGGGTTTACGTATAGGGCTGGGGGATTCAGCTACTACTACTACTACTACTAGTAGTAGTAGTAGTAGTAGTAGTAGTAGCAGTAGCAGCAGCAGCAGCAGCCATGGCAATAAAATGGCCATGATAATGGCGCGAGGACTTGTAATAGTAGGGTAGTTGTTGAGTTTGAAGCCAAGAAGCGGGATCACTTGTGCGTTTACGTGCGGGTTCGTGACGCTGCTGGCCAAACGGTGGGCGAAGGGGAGATCCAGACGAAGGCGACCAAGGCTGCTGGCGTCAGCTACGAGATCTTGCACTTTTATGAGCAGATGGAAACGAATGCTCGCCCTTGCAGAGCGCCAGCCTCTCAGCTCAACGAAATGCAAGCAGAAACGACTCTTGCAATGCGCCATGTGAGGGTAGGCCAGACTAGCTGAGCTTCGGTCAACTGAAGTCGAATCAACTCAGGTTAGGTGGTTACTTGGCCTGGGAAGGGGAGATTCAGGGCCACGGTCCAAGAGTTTGTCGCGATCGCAGATTGCGGAGATATGGGAGTTTTCTTTTCAGCAGATCGCCTTTTGGAGTCAAGCTGATGATCAACGTGAAGTTTCAGATGGTAAGGCTGCGCCGCTTCCTACATCGCCGCCAAGAAACCATTATAGTATATTATGAGAGTAACAGTCGTTATTGTCATTACTACAACGACTGCTGTTGCGACTACTAGTACCACCACCATTATTACCAGTACCACAACCATTCCCAGTACGATTGCTGTTATCAATACCTGGACCCAACAGCCGATATGATCCCTCTCAAACCTTTGTTTCCATCTCATTTTCCATATGATGTTCCACTTAGGGTTGTGTGTTAAACCCCGCGCCAAAGAATTATGACCTGGTGCGCTCCGAAGTGCAAAACGTGGGGTTTTAGTTGGAAAAACGATGAGAGGACAACATAGCGATAACGAAAACGATAAGGCCCAAAACTTTGGAAACCAATAAGAGGGAAATTCAACGATGACAACTTTTAGGGTCAGGCAAATAGGAACATTTTTCTATACAGCCCCAAGCCCCACCTGCTTCTCCATTATTGTAGTTTTCATTTTCCATCCCTTAAAGCCCAAACCGTGAAGACCAGTTCCCACCTTCTTTTTCATTCCCCAAACCCTAAACCCTGGTAAAAATTAAGGTCTAGGGTTGTTAGGGTTTTTCTTTTTCCATTCTTGTCATACTCCTATATCAGCTTGACTTGAATGGTCGAGACAATCCAGGTTATGTGAAACCATTGCTGTCAGGCGAGCCGATGCACAGCCTCCCAAAGATTCTACGCAGGCATATAGAATATCCTGAAGGGTTTAGGTGCCCAATAAGAGAGTACTTGGAATGCTGGAAATGGAATTTTGGTGCAGGTTTTGGGGAAGCATATGGTTGTTGGCTACTTAGACCCTTGGGGTATTCTTGAAGCCCCAAGGGGTTCCCCTATGATTACTTTGTGGCTCAAGGATATAGTATATCTAAACCCTAAACCCCAAACCCTCAACCCTACATGAGCCCTTTGGCCTTTAAGGTTCCTTGTCATGCAAGACTCCTGACAACCCCTACCGAAGACCCTGAACTTCCGAGTGCTGGTTGCAGAATCGTGTCAGCTCTTTTAGATAATTCTGAGAGAGCCCCTACTATACGACTCTTACCAAAATATTTTTCTTGGAGTGTGGACTATAGTAAATTGGGGCAAGCAAAAGTAAACTCTCACATATATCCTTTCAGATTCTTAGACCTGTTATCCCGAGCTTGTATTTGAAAACCTTAGACGATCTTCCACAATACCCGTGGTAGACTGGAAAATCTGAACACTCAAACCTACAGGAGGGGCTGCTGTATCCCAGAGAGCCCGATATTTCAGAATTCAGACACCCTAAGGGTCCATGTACCCAATAATTGGGTCCTTAGGGTTTTGGGTAATAGCTAGTAGAGTACAGGTTTTGGGTAAGTATATAATTGTTAGGTACTTGGACCCTTAGGGACAAATCCCTTAATGCATACGAGGCATCCTCAAACTGTTTTGGTGTATTCCTTAATCCCGGAGCCGTTAAATGAGGTGTATCGGGTTCTCTGGGTTCGCCAGGTCTTGATCCTGGGAAGGGCCGGAAGGCCGAAACTTGGCTGGTGAGCGCGTGCTTTTGGATTTAGGATTTGTTGGGGGCATTTAGGATTCAGGGTTTATAGGGCTTTGGGGTGTCTAGGAGATTGTAGTGAGATGCAGCGGTTGCCAGGCTTTGGAGTTTAGTAATCTGCTTCAAGTTCGTAGGTAAATACAGTCTAGCCCAGTTGTACTGTGGGTACAATCTCGGACATAGGCAGGCCCTAAACCCCGAACACAAGCAGGTCAAAAGTGCCCTGAGGCAAGGGAGATGTCAGGTGTCAGGATGTTGAGAATGAGTGCTACTGCCATTTCAGTTACATCACTTCCACAAGCTAACATGGACGCCCCCCCAAAAAGGGGGGGTGGTTAGGGTTTGGGGTTTAGGGTAGGCCCCATGGAGGTCAGAGTTTTTCAAGCAGCGGATGGGGCTCCATGTTAGCGTGGGAGAGTGTATGAGATTTATGGAGTATGGCCTAGGGACTTGTGGGCCTCTTCTTAGCCACTAGCTACAAGGAGGACACAAGGATACACTGCGAGCCATACATGCCCAGATTCGAATCTAAGCTTTGCAAGCTTTGCTTCGTGTGGCTACGCAAAGGGCATTGATGGGCCCAGTGAATAATGGATATACCCTGAGCCCTAGACTCAGAGGATCCACATACCCAATGACTAGGCACTGGGGATTTGGGTGATAGCAATTTTCTAGGCTAGAAGATGATTCTTGGGCGCTTGGGCCCTCAGGAGTAGGGTTGGTAACGTACGCAATTGACCCTGACCCCCCCCAGCTCCCAAGTCCCAGCTACCAACCCAAAACTTGAGGCCTCTGCCCACTTTTAGGGTGTAGGGTTCAGGGTTGGCAGACGCACGCATAAGGATGTATGATTGACGGTGTGTTTGGGTAGTATCCTGAAGTTGTTATGACTGTTCTAGGCTTTGGAGGGGAAGGGCTTCACCTAAACCCTAAACCCTAAACCCTAATCGGGACACGACAAGCATCCAGGAGCCTTGAGGGTTTTCCCGTGCTGCCCCTGCACATGAAGCACTAAACCTCAAAACTGCAAGACGCATATGCCTTAAAAGGGATCATATAGGAGATTATTTTAGGGACTATTATAGGGCTTATTAGGGGGGATAGTAGGAGTTTAGACTATAGCTCATATGGACCACCCTAGACCCTAATTAACCCTAGGGCTCAAAGTTACCTAAATAATGGGAACTGGGTACTATATACCCTATAGTTACATAGCCCAGTAACCTACTATTTAGGTAACTGGGAGCCCTAGGTAAAGCGGAACAACATAAGAGCGTTCGGATGGGCTGAATCTCTTCCATCCTTCTTCTTGAAGTAGTAAACCCTCCACAAACCCTAGCTACATAAGTCCCAAGCCCTAAGCTTGAAGACCGCAAATCCAAGCGAACCCACATCCCATATCAAAGTCCTATATCCTAAGCCATGCTCCCTTCAAAGAGATTTCCAAAACCGTCAACCCCTGAACCGTAAACCATCATTCCTGATCCCTAGCCCCTCTACCTTAAACCTACAAACATCCAACACCCCTAATTCCTCAACCTATTTTTACAAGTCCAAAACCCTGAAACCCTAGGCTACCCCCATCCTGCATTCTAAGCTGCATGCAACCCTTATGTAGCGTGTCCAACTTGCACACCGAGCATATACACTCGAAGCTATTCCGAAGCAGCCTTATATACATACGCACACACACACACACATTCGAGTTCACCCAAGACCAAAATGCGAACCTCACTTCTGGAAACCCTAATCCCCCAGACCATTCTATAATCCCGGTTTTCATTTTGTTTTCCGTCTCCTTCGTTTGATTCTCCAGTATCGGGGGTAATATTATCCCTGTATACTGCTTTCCCCATGGTTACTTTAAACCCGACTTGCATATCAGCTCAAAACAGCCCGTCCTCTTTTTTTTACCCCCGGGTGTCGGCACGCAGGCAGGGCGTGCTCGCGGGTACTTGCATGGGTTGGGGCGATTTCGGGTTTGAGGATTAGGGTTTAGGGTTGTTTAAGGTTTAGGGGCTTTGCTTGGAGGATTACTTAAAGGGTTGATGGGTAAAGACAGGGGGAGTTCAGACCATTTTTGGGGATTGTATAGTGACCGTTACAGCGATCCATTCCTCATGATCTATACAGCACCAGGGGATTTAGTAAATAGGGTAATAGTAGGGTTAATTGGGGATACTATCTGGCTTATAGGATCAAGGCTTAGACCACCCATCCAGGATTGATGGCGCACGTTATTAACACACCCAACACTCCAAAATCACAAAACAGGGCTGCTCCAAGGACCCTTAACTCTAAACCCTCCCTCCCAAACCCCCACCAAAGCCTTAAAACCTTGCAGGAGGTTACGTGCTCCCAAAACACATAGGGGCCTTCAGGAGGTCGCCAGCTCACTAGCAGCATCCCCAGGTTTTAAGGTCTCATGTGGCCTGTCAGAATCTTGGGTGGTAGAAGCAAGAAGGTGCTCGCTGTATAGATGTTCTTTCGTCGAATAAAACGGACCTAACTGAGTTTAGGTCCTAAACCTTCAAAGCTGCAGGCCTGGGTGGTTTGGCAGCCTGAGACGGCGTGGGGTGGGTGAATGTGTTGGATGGCCAGCCTCAGTCAGGCCACAGCAACTTGAAAGGACTCTGTGGCATGACCATCTCTGCTTCAGCATTATATCAACAAGCCCTAAACCTAAACCCTGGCCCTTACACCCTAGACCCTAAACAGTGTCAATCTTGGGGAGATCTGGGCCTACTATAGTGCTTATAGAGGAGATAAGTATACCTGCTAAGCCCCCCTGACCTACCAAGTAGGCTTTCTTGTTTAGGTTTCAGGCTTCGGTATACCTGCTAAGCCCCTCTGACCTACCAAGTAGGCTTTCTTGTTTGGGTTTTAGGCTTCGGGTTCGGTAGCTAGGGGGGTCCTGCTCGAGGTCTGGGGTGGCAGGATTTTGAGCTCAGGTCCTACACTGCATGGTTTTTGTCCGTTCACACTTCCGGGTCTCGCATTCTCAGGTTTCTGGAAGGATTCTTACCCATACAGATTGGGAGCAGGAACGTCAAAATGACGCCTTCATTCAATCCCTACACGTCCGCAATACGATCAACTTGAACGAGCCAACCGCCAACCTTATGCATGCTTAGCTGATCGTGCCTGGTCAAGAAATCGATGACTATAAGTATGAATGTTTCCCCCCCAAAATAGACTTTCAGATCTGAAAGAAGGAGCCCTTCGCTCGCCTATGTACCCATAGGGTCCATACCCAGACAACTGAGAGGATCTACAAGGTGAACGATCGATAAGTCACTAGTGGGTGGTTGCAGAATCCCTTGAAGGGTCAACTGGTTTTATATACATCTTTCCACATCCCCTAAACCCTAAACCCTAAACCCCCTAGGGTCTAGGCATGGGTACCCCCTCTATGAGAAACTCCCAGCATTTGGCGAAATGAGGGTTCCGTTCCTCCGCAGAGGCCTTTAAGCTTCTTGGAAGACCTACAAGGGCTTTGCGAATTTCAGCTCCCATAAAACCCTGGGGATCCAACTAGCCCAAGGTAGGTAATGTTTACAGACTTTAGGGCCCAATGTAGGTATTATTTGTATACTTGGATCTCTAGGGAAAGAGCGAGTCTAGAGGAATCACATGATAGTAAGCCCTATACATCCTAAATTGCGTAGTCACAGGGTCCTAGCTGTGCGTGTTGGTGGTTATCCAAAATCCCCTTATCATGAGGCCTTTGAGTCCCTACACGCCCCCTGCAAAACCCCGTGTTGGGGTTACCAACAAGTTATGTTACACAGCCTACATCTTGAGGTTTTGCGGGAAGCGCGAAGCCCCAGTGTTGAGAAAACCGAATTAGACCCGTTTCTCAAAGTTAGCCCTACAACATCCTAAGCCCTAAACCCTGAACAGAATGGGCCCCGCAATCTCCCCTATAGTCACCTTGATAACCCTATGGTGCAGTAAGCTACAGCAATCTTGAGAAAACCAGGCTCCAAAAACGCAATCCCGTCCATTTGTGGTGACAAAAGGGTACCTGCTGCTAGTCCTATTTGTCAGAGGAAGGCCATTGCATGGGAGGGTCTCCAAAGTTCGCCCATAGAATCCCACCAGGGCTCAAGCGCTCTCCATTTTTGAGAAACCTCATAAGCATTATTTTGAGAAGCACCTTAAGCATTAAACCCTAGACACAACACATCCATGAAATCCTCTTTTAGTCTCCATGGCATTGCCCCCCTTTGAGAAACCGCAATGTGCAGAAGTTCTTTAACAGCAGGGCTCCTACCCAACTCCAAATACAACATGGTCCCCCAGGTAAGTACCCCCAATCAATAGCGGCCTAAACTCCCAAAGCCCCAGCAGGCGCCCTAATTGCCAGAAAGCCCCCATGTCGCGCTTATAAGAGGTTCGGCGCCATGGAGGATGAGATGGACGTGGCGGAGGATGCCCCAGGGGACACCCGGCTTGAAGTTTGTCACCCATAGGGTTTAGGGTTGAGGGTTTAGGGTGTAGGGGTTAGCGTCCGGGGCTCAGGGTTTAGGGTTGGGTTTAGGGCAATGGTGCTTAGCATAGTACGGCACATGTGAGTAGCATTTTAGTGGGGGATATTATGCTACGCAATATCGAGTAACATTATATTCTTTTTGCTAGAAGGAGTATAATCTTACTGGGTTCAAACATCCAAAAAAACGCTACTCATACGGGTTTCTGATGGAGAAGTGGTTCCAAGAGAGGTTTCCCACACATTGGGGGAGCAACTTCAAGCAAGCTTCCCAGACCCTAGACCCTATAACACCCTATAAGCAACAATGTATTCCCAAAGGTCCTTTACAAGGATCTTGCTTAAGAACCCCTAATTCAGAGGATTCCGGCCGTGCTATCGAGGTAGGGACCTGAAGCCCTGAAACCCTGACCAAAATGGTAGTTTCCGACCCTAAGCCTTATACATTGGGTAATAGGGTTTAGGGTTTAGGGGGTTTAGGATTTAGGGTTTGCCACTCAGTAACAGTTGGATAATAATTTTAATATGGTTATATATAGCCCTTAGTAGGACCCCTAATATAGACTGTTACTGGGTGGGGGCAGTGCCCAACCTATACATCCTAAACCCGAAGCCCTGAGCCCAAAAACCTACACCCTGCACCCGTCCTTCCTTACCTGAAGCCTTCAGCAGTAAGCCCTAGAATCTACACCCTGAACCCGTCCTTCCTTACCTACTCAGTCCCGCCGCCCTTTGAAGTGTAAGTGCACTTCTTGGCCTCCAAGAAAAGATGCTTCAGGAGGTGCCCCACTCTCAAACATACTGGGGGTTAGTAGGGAATAGCGGAATATTGTCCAGGGATCACATAGGGATATATTATATAAGGATATATTTTATTGGGTTATATATATATATATGTAGGGATTGTATTAGATAGGGATTATGGGGCTGTACAGGGATTATATGATCTAGGGGTTAATTAGGAATTATGTAAGGATTAGATTCCCTTTTTCCTACTAAGCACAAGTACGAAAAAAGCCTAGGGTTTACGGTCTCGGTCCCGCAGACTTCAGAACAAGCGAGTCATATGTCAGGGGCAAGGGAACAAGTGGATGGACCCCCATATCTCAACGTGAACTTTACCTATATCCTACTTGTTACCTGTTGCATGAGAACAGGCACTTCAAAATCCTTCCTCGGAAGTCTAGTTGCTTACAAGTATGGCACAGAGGTGCAAGGATTCAGGACCAAGCCAGCTAGATCTCTTTGTCAGCCCGAAGCCGTTAACTCTGGAAGCCCTATCTAAACCTAACCCTAAACCCGACTCCTTTGGGGTTACTCTGGATTGTTATAGAGGGATTATAAGGGGGTTCTAGTAGGTTCAGATTAGGGATGGCGTTTGATGATTTTGAGTACGCCCCGTATGTTCAAAAGCTACCTGTATAGGGGGATATAATGCGACATGCTTCGAGCTTGTAATATGAGATGCCACCTGCACTTTCTACGATGCCGCAACTTCACCTAAGCTTGGCAGTAGCAACCCACCTGAGACCCAAACCCAGAACCCTACACCCCTGCGCCCAAATGCGGAATCTGAACCTTTTAGCCGCTAAACTAGGTGGTGCTGGGACAGTTGTTCGTCTCACCCACCATTGTACAAGGCCACCTATTCTTGAGTAGTTTTGTTGAGGCCTTCCCAGATCCCCTAAGGGATCCAAGAAATTCAAGCCCCGAAAATGACCCTCATTACTACATTGGGGAAACTAGGGGAATATTGGGAGGTTCCATTCTTGGGATCCTTTAAGGGGGTCTGGGTTTTACTTACCATTCAGTAATTCGTCGGACACCAGGAAATCCCCGTGGCCACGCAACATTTGTTTCTAGACCAGGCGCTGCTGCTTGGAGGATGTACTTGGAGGGCCATGTGGACTTATAAGTAGGTTAATGATTGGGAGAACTACGGTTACTATACGGTTTAGGGGCTAGTAACCTACATACTAAGTCCCCATGACTCTCCATGTAGGGTTTCGGAGAGACTTGGGGTGTAGGGTTTCGGGCTTAGGGGTTTAGGGCTTAGGGCTTAGGGTGTCGGGCTTCGGTTTAAAAATTATGTATACTTCCTAAAACCACCTGGCCCTAAACCCTAAACCTTATACGTGCGAAAATCACCGAGCTCTTGACTGTGGTTTTCAAACTTGCCTGCGAAACAATTTTGTCCGCGGATGCTGTCCATGCTCAATATCCGGTGGGAACGCAGGAAATCAGGGAGAAATACTTTGCCCTCAGCTCCTCTGCCAATACGTAGCCATGATTTGGGCATGCATCGCCACTATCGCACTTTGTAGATGAGGCGGTGACTCAGCGAAATAGGAAGGACATCTATGCTGCTTTTCCTGACATCGCTGAGCTGGAGAGTATGCCGCCCAGGCTATGGAGCAAACCCTTCGACACTCTTTGGAAGTTGCCCCCTCTTTACAATTTACTTACTGGGGTTTACTGGGGAATATGGGAATATGTTATATACGGACTATATAGGGATAATCTTCCCTAATTAGTTCCTTCCTAGCAACCAGTAAGTTTAGGTTCAGGGTTTCACGGTTCAGGACTCAGCTTTTGCGTTCAGGATGTAGGGTTCCTTGTTCAGCGTTTAAGGTTTAGGCTGCACACTCCCAACTGAAATGTCACTCCATGAACGGGTCGATAGCGCCTGAAATGCCAGATTGGCCTTTTGCATCTTGCTTGGAATTCGCTGGTTCTGAGGAAGCAGCGGATTCAGATTCTTTAGTACTTGGACGCTTGATGTCGATTCAAGAGAATGAAATCTAAACCCTAAACCCTAAACCCTTAAACCCTAAACCCTGAAACCCTAACCCTAAATGTACATAATGGGGATATCTCTGACTTTGTCTTGCAGACTCCGGCAATAGCACCTCGTGCCTTCTGAAGCCCTAGGGTTTAGGGTTTAGGGTTTAGGGCTCAGGGTTTAGGGCACAAAATGCTGAGCTTCCAGCCCTCAGCAGCACTGATTTATGGCTTTCTTAGGACACCCTTTACAGTCCCAGTTTCCATTTCATGTTTCATGATATTTTCCGCTTAGTTCTCCATCATTGGGGCATATTATATATATCCCGACCTGATCCCCGTTTAACCCCTACCCTAAACCCTAGACCCTAAACCCTAAACCCTAGACCCTAACCCCTCCCCCCCTATCTTAACAGAAAAACTGGGCGAGGGATCCGTCAGCCCGTAGGCTAAAGCCTACAACTTTGTGGCTGTGAAGGACATGGTGACGGCTCCTATCCTGAACTTTAGGTTTAGGGTCTAGGGTGTAGGGTCTATGTTTGGGGTTAGGAATAGGGGTTTGGAGCTTAAGGCTTGTAGGCTTTGGGAGTTAGCTTTCAAATTTACACGTCACCTGGAGTGCATGGCGATGATTTGTCGGTTGTGTAGAGAAATGGTGGCGGAATCTGCAGAATCGTGAACTTCTTAAAGTAGCTTCGCGGAAGGAGTAGTTGGAGTATGGAGCAAGGTTCCCAAACTATTGAAGTTGTCTGGATATGCAGGCCTTCTTTTGCCAACAAACTTTCACATGGGAATGGCGCGCTTGGCTTTTGTTGGATGTTTTCAGAGCCGCGTCTCACGACACGGCTGTCTGAGATGAGGCGGGCGATGTTTGCGTGACAGTTACGTCTGTGACCAAAGTGTTTTTCAAACTTGAAGTACTTCAAAGTCCAAAGCCTCAACTCCAATTCCAAGGATCCGAGTACCAAATAACTCAATAACCCTCTGAACCCTAAACCCTAAGCGCTGTTTTGCAAGTATAATTTCCAAGCTTGGAGCTTAGGGTTTGGGGTTCAGGGTTTGTGGTTTCAGGTTGGCCCTATCAAGCACCAAAATCCTGAGCACAGAATTTATAGGTTTTAGGGTGTAGGGTCTAGGGTTATGGGGGCTTTAGATTCTTGTTGTATTGGGACAGGCGTTTGCAACGTTTAGGTAAAGCCCCAAGCTTGTCAAGAGCACGGTAACATTTTTTGGTTCGGGGTGACTGCTATTCCCCAAGCTAACATGGAACCCACGCTGACATGGAATCCCATATGAGCTATAGTTTAAATTACTTAATGGGGGGTTATTGTATAGGGGACTGCTATCGGGGCTAGAAAGGGGGATACTAGGAGTTTAGACAATTGCTCATATAGACCCCCATGAAAGGGGGTAGTACCCTAAACCCCAAACCCTAAACCCTAAACCCCAAAACCGTAAACCCTAAACCCAAATATCTATGCAGTACTTCCTTTGGGCTGAACCGTTGAACTCCTATGTAGAGGTCGTACCCTCCCTGCTCGCCTCCTGACGTTAAATGTGCCCTCCTACCAGTGTAGTTGGAGCGAATATTCAACAAGCATGGCTTGGAGTGGGGACTTAATATCTGAGTTTGAAGTTTATTTGAGTACCTGGACCCGTGGGTCACAAAAGCACGGCGGGCCATCAACCAATGAGTACCACAGTCCCAACATGGAAAGGCCTTTACGTGTTGTGCTAGGTTTTTCTGTTAAGAAGAATAAGATTTTGCTCGGCCCGTCCACCAACATGAAACACTGCTGCCTGCTTAGCAAGAACCCTCGGAACGAATACCCAGCATATAGAACACCCTGTAATGATCCATACTGTTGATACTAAAAATCCTGCATGACCTTGCCTATACTACATTATCATAATTTCCAAACTATAATGTTCTGAGGGTGCAGGGCTTTTAGTATCCACCATAGGTGCTCAGGGTTCAGGGTGAAGGGAACAATGACTCTAGGGCCTAGTCTTTCTTCCGGATGAAGTATACCAGACCAAAAGGAACCGTGCTTCATGGAAGCCCTGATTTCTGGAATCGCAAGCTCCCGAGCACCCTGGGAATCAGCTTTAAAAAAGGGATTGTAGTGTATATATTGCGGAAAGTACTATAATGGGGTATATATGGATAAGCATCGGGCTACGAGTATTCTGCATATGCTGGCAAAGTCCAACAGCCAGAAATCCCGAAACTGAATTCCCTCGGCTGTTGCTCGTGTAACCTATTGAGGCTACTCCAGGCATCGTCAATATGCAGCCATGTGGACGTGGCTTGTTGCAGAAAGTTCCCTAGGGCTCCCAATTACCTAAATAGTAGGTTACTGGGCTATGTAACTATAGGGTATATAGTACCCAGTTCCCATTGTTTCGGTAACTGGAGCCCTTGGGGTTGTTATTTTGAAATATCGGTCCAGGGCTTAAGGCGGTCCGCCTAGTAAGCACGCGGATCCTGTCCCTTGGGGGGTTATAAAGGGATCCTGTTTCACAAATACCCTCAAATAAGGAGCGCTTCCAAGAACTCAAGAAAATGCAACGTAGTGCCGACTTCCCATGAGCGTCAGGGTTCCAGTGCCCCAAAACGTGTACTGCAATTCCTATATCCCAAAGTCCAAGTACTCCATTACCGGGTGCCCACACCTGCACCCTGAATCCTAAGGTCCTAAACCCTAAGCCCTAAACCCTACACTCGAGAGGGAGAGTGCAGCGGTACTCTAAAAGCCGTAAAGATTCGCCCCCCATAAAAGACGGGTAGTCTAAGAGAGACTTCTTTTCAGATTCCATGTTAGTTTGGGGGGGCAGTAGCACCTGAATTGCCTCCCCTTCATCGCTCTCGTCCGCGCTTTCTTTGTCCTCATCGTTGTGTTCTTCTGTCCTTCTCCAACTGTTCATTGTTGTGCTAGGTGCCCTAAACCCTAAACCCTAAATCCTAAACCCTAAATCCTAAACCCTACACCCTATGTTACTGTACCTTTGTCAGCTCTTGTGGCTGGCCCTGTAATCATACCCCTATCATATGCCCCCTGGGTTTAGGGTTTAGGATTTAGGGTTTAGGGTTTAGGATTCAGGGTTTAGGATTTAGGGTTTAGGGTCTAGGTTTAGGATTTAGGGTTTAGGGTTTAGGGTTTAGACGCCCATGCACCCAGAAATGGCTAATTCCTGTACACCCAGAAGCGCAATTCCTTACTCTCGGAGACATCAAATAATTAGCTACGGCCAGAAACCCGAATCTCCTCCTCGACGTCCTAAACTCTGAAACCCTAAGCCCTCAACATCTCAAAGTGCCCTGATCCTTTCGGCCTCCTCAGAGAGGGACCACCGAACCCCAAATGCCGTGATAGAATCAGCTTCACCCCTGTAAAGCTAAGCTTTCAACCTGCAAACCCTTACTTACCCGCCAGCCTTTAACCTAACCCCAGAGATTGAAACTTGAGCCCTTAGCCTCAGTCCTTTAGCCCTGAACCTTAAGCCCTTAAACAACTCAGAAACTTTAACCCAAAAACCTGAATTCTAAAAACCCAGAACCCAATGTCCCACTTGGAGTGTCAGAGTGACTTCGTAAGTCATTTGCTAACTAGGGGGGCTAGCTGGGGATACTGCAAGGCTTACAGGTGTCGTAGGTGTTGTTACCTAGGCTTTCCCCGAGAAAACCCTAAACCCAGAACCCTACACCCTATACCTCAACCCTGAACCCTATTAGGCCCCAAGCCCTAAACCCTATCAACCCTAAGCCCTAAGCCCTATAGTCCCCCCTTCAGTAGATAGAATATGGTTTTGGGTATATTATAATAAGATCCCCCTATACCCCGTACTCTATCTAGTTAAGGGGGACTATAGTATATACCCCTTGAAGCCATCCTCAAACTGAACAAGGATGGTCTGCTCTGCACCAGGCAGCAGAAGCAGGCTTGTTTTCTTAAAGCCTTCAAGTTTCCTTAAGGCCTTAGATTCAAGGAGTTCGTAGGCATTTCTAGGGTCTATGTGGCGGGGTCTTGTCGAAGCTTGAGGCTTATGGATTTAGAGTTTACGGGTTAATATTGCTTATGGAAATTCTCCTGCATGGCCCTATATGGTAATTTCCAAAATATGTGGAACCTCACAATACGATAGTCCTTATTATGGGGATACGAAAAGCATCCCCTAATTTTGGAGCGGCTCCAAGTACAAAACCTAAACCTTATACCCTTAATTTTGGGAAACCACCCCAAGTACAGTGTAGAACGAAACTTCCAATGCTTGAGGATTGTTCAGTCATGATGGATTTTGATCATCAGCCGTCGTGCTCACAGGTTGGGGGAGTTGAAGTCGGTGTAGGGGTTTGGGGTTATTAGGGTTTTGATTCCTAAGCCCTAAGCACCTAAACCCTAAGCCCTCAGCCCCTAAACCCTGGACCCTAAAAGTTTTGATGACACATCTCCTGCACTGCACTTTCCTGTGTGGCCAACTCTGAGGTCTTGCCGTGCTTTTAGGATTGTGACAGGGTTTAGGTTGGGTACTGCCCCCACCCAGTAACAGTCTATACTAGGGGTCCCATTAAGGGCTATATATAACCATATTATAATTACTATCCAACTGTTACTGAGGGGGGGCAGTACTGAAGGTTTAGGGTTTAGGGTGATAGGCAGGAAGTCCTCCATCAACACCATTGTATGTGTACTTGGTCCCCAAGGGTCTTCCTGTACAGGTGGCTTGGGCCCAAATGTATCCTACATTGGTACTAGGGAGCATTGCAGCTTTATAGGTTGGGGAGTCGGATTGTCCTTGGGTAGCGACAGAAACTCGCGCTAGCGTCAGGTTCGATAATCCTGCTTTCCTGCTATGTACCAAGGACAAGGTTTAAACATGATGCAGAGAAAGGAATGACACCCGCATTGTATGGGTCAATGCATGCATACTCCCTGGAACAGGCAGTCCTTACAACAAGGCAATGATATACGGATTGCCACTGCTGGAGATCTTTAGTTACAGTTTTCCGGCCTCAAGAGCCTGGAACTTTGGGGTCTTTGGGCATGCGGGCCCCTCAATCTTAAACCCTCATCCCTAAACCGTTGGGATCTAGGAGTTCCAGGCTTGATAAAAGCACCGTAAAGCTGAAGCTAGTATACATAGGGTTTACAGTTTCGGGTTTAGGGTGTAGGGTTTCGGGTTTAGGTTACATTTACATGGCAAGTTGCCAAAACTGTGGTCCGATGTCGGGTCCCTAGTATAGTACGGCCCCTAATGCGTAGGGCGAGCAAAAAGGGAGCATACCTGCGACAACCTCCCATCTCTACACATCAACACCTGAAGAATCATGATTGCAAGGGTAACGATTTTGGCCTGGTTCAGAACGTACCTTAACAAGTAGCTACTTGGAGATTCATGATGTTTCGCACATACTTACATAGCAAGCTGCATATCCCAATTCCCTATCCTCTAGGTATAGTTACCCTGGCTACCATTGGGTTACCCTAGGACTCCCAGTTTCCTAAATAGTAGGTTACTGGGCTATGTGTCTGTAGGGTATATAGTACCCAGTTCCCATTATTTAGGTAGCTGGAGCCCTAGGGCCCTAGGGTTATACACCTCAAATGTAGCTTCGCCCTTTTGTGGCTTGAAGCTCCGAAGCAAATACCGCGACCTTCCCCCAAAGATTTCCTGCAAGGACCCCAAATGGATTGCTCTCAAAACTATGGGCCCCTTTTGGTTGTAGACTAGATTACGGCACCTAATATTTAGGGATACCAAAATTGGGTGCCTAATTTTTTGGGAACTACCCCAATCCCTCAAGATGCTCCTAGAAGGAAGAGAAGGGAGCTCGCACAGTATACCCTAGGGCTCCAGTTCCCCAAATAATAGGAATTGGGTACTATATGAGCAGCCGCATTTATTTACGGAAGAGAGTAGAAGCCCAGGCGCGTTAGTATTTTTGCACCTGAGCTCAGCGTTCCTTTGCGAACGAGATAGGGGCCGTGGATTGAACGAGATAGGCCACAATTTCTTGTGCAATAAGAGCCCAGTACATGTTCGAACATGGCGAACGAGATCAGGCAATTTTGCCAAACTACAATATAAGACTAAATATAAGGTGAACGAGATGAGGGGCCGTGGATTAAAACTGCCGCATAAGGCCCAGGTAATAAATAAAAACCGGCGCTCATATACCCCATAGTTACATAGCCCGGTACCCAACCCTAAACCCCAAACCTTAAGTCTAAGGGGAACCAGGATCTTGGGACCCTACTATTTAGGTAGCTGGGAGGTTTAGGGATGGGGAAGCCTTTAATTCAAGGCCCTTCGAAGCTCTGAGTCCCCTGTTGAAGGAGCTTTCGAGTTACAGCATATTACATTTTAGGGTTCAGGGTTTAGGGTTCATATGAGCTATAGTCTAAACTCCTTCAAAGGGGGGTTATATAGGGGGTTCTATAGAGGACTAGAATGGGGGCTATTAACAGGGATGCTAGGAGTTTAGACTATGGCTCCTATAGATGTATATCTATGAGGTCCCCACAGTTGCCCTCGAGAAGGCCTTTGTTAGTACCTTCTGGGCCCCTCAATAACTGAGTAGTATTTTATTTGGGGATATTATGGTACCCATTATAGAGTAAGATTCTATCCTCCTTTTGGGGTATAGTATTTTACATATGGAGTATAATCTTACTAGGTTTAACCACCAAAAAACACTATTGTCCCTCAAAGTACCGGCTCTCGGACAGGCGATGAGGAAGCGGTGCGATTCCTCTTAGACCACGGAGCAGATTCTCGGATGGGAAGTCAGGTCGCTTTAGGGTTTAGGGGTTAGGTGTTTCGGGTCACGGCTTAGGGAAGCGTAGGGCTTTCAATTTCTTTTCCATCCCCCATATCACATACCCTAATCCCTCAAACCTTAGTATTATCATAAGAGTCAGGCAGCGCGTCCTGGGCTGGGGCCGTTTCTGGGCAAGGGTTGAGATTTCAATCTTCTGTCAGCTTTGACCCAGTTGATTTAGGCTTTGGGGTTCTGGTGAGGCAATGCAAGTTGATTGAAGTATTCCGTTGGCTCATCCGTATCCATGCCCTACTGAGCTCCAGGTCGTTTTCTGTCCCCTGAAAAATCAGTGGAGTCCGTATAATTTAGGGTTTAGGGCTTGGGGTGTGGGGTATGGGGTTCAGGATTTAGGGACTATAGTATTTTAGGATGTTTATCAGGGCCCCCTTCATAAAGCCTAACCCCAAACCCTAGACCCTCATAAAGGAAACTACAGGATCATCTCTGAAGCCCAAAACCGGTAGCGCAGCCTTAACTTTTAAACCCCCCGCCCCTAAACCCGAAAACTTGAATAGTAGTTTCCATTTTCTTCTCCATTATCCCAATATATACCCTATAATGCCTATATTGCCCCTACATAACCCCTGTTGTCCCTATAGTTTCCATTTTCTTTTCCATTATCACAAAATCCTAAACCCTCAACCCTAACCCTAAAATCCCTTACCCCAAGCCCTACATATCCATTCCTCGCCGCAAAGCATTCAATCCCCTTATCATCCCAGTTTTCATATCTCGGTGCCCATTTTTCCTTTACATTCCGTTTTCCATCTTAAGCCCTAAACCCTATGCCACATATACTCCCGTGTGATCCCTGTGCAGAATACGTAATCCTTGTATAAGTGTTCCTAAGCCTGAACCACAAGCTCTTCACAACCTACATGCGGCAAGCAAGGATATGGCGCTGGTGACCAAGGTGCCTGGGCCCGGGTGTACTACAGAGGTCTAAATATCTTGAGTTTAGGGTTTAGGGAAAATCTTTGAAGTTTAGGGTTTAGGGTAGTCTTGGGATACTGGGGAGTCAAATGAAGAAGAACATGGACAATGACATTGCATGGTTAAGGGTGTTAAGGTATTTGGGGGGTTTTAGGGCCTAAGCCCTAAACCCCAAACCCTAAACTGTAGGCGTAGGGTTCCAGCGCTTTGGGATTTGGGATGGTGGGGATAGAGCAGCTAGACAGCGTACTCAAAGCTCCAGGGTAGCAATGGGGTTTAGGATGTAGGGTTTGGGGTTTAGGGTTTAGGGTGACAAAGGAATTGCTTGATCCGTCCAGTCTACGCCGCCTGTGTATGGTGTTCCCTAGCTTTTCCCCAGTTCAAAACCTCCTGTTTGTAAAATTAAAGCCCACCCTAAGATTGAACATTTCCAGTGTTATCGTAGTATACCACAATGGGAACATTTTCTTTTAGAGGGGTTGGGGTTTCACATTAGGGAAGGTGATTCAAATAGTTACTACGTAGTTTGGAAACACCCTGGACCCAAAACCCAAAACCATGTGAAGACTGCCGGGGAGTGGGTCCCCATGGTGATCCGTCTATACTTTTCTTAAATGGTGGTTTATATACAGCCTGGGCCCTAAACCCCACACCCTGAATATACAATAGTTTCAGGCCGGCTTTGTTTCAGATTCTGAAGCTATCATACAAATGGCCGACTTAGAATCGCTCACAATCGTCTCGACATTCCTTCCCCAACCTTACACCCTAAACCCTTCAGAGGGGTTAAGTTCCTGGCTGACCCTGTCTTCATTGCAAATCCCCAAGCTAGCCAAAGAAGAAGAGTGAGAAACTGGCATACAGACGTAGCAGTATATACAGAGAGCCTGCAAGGCTAGATGATTTGACAGGCTCCCACCCTGTCACCGTCGTATATGCCTAAACCCCAAACCCTAAACCCTAAATGCTAAATCCTAAACCCCTTAACCCTAAACCCCGACTCTTGTTAGGGGTATGTGATTTCATCAAGGAGAGCATTTGGAGGCCTGGACTTGAAAGACTCGGGTCATCTCCTTCATAGGATGTTCGGGTTTTTAGGGCTTATAGTCCCTCTGTAGTAGCTAGAATATAGCTTTGGGTATATTGTAATAAGATCTCCATATACCCCATATTCTATCTTCTTAACCGGGACTATAGGGTTAAGGGTTTGGGGGATGTTGTTTGCGTTAAACTTGTCAAGCGCCCCAAAAAGCGGTACTACGTCAGAGGGTCACGGCAAAAGCCTAAGCCCTGAACCCCAGACCCTAGACCCTGAATCCCCAACCACCCCCCGCCCCCGGCACCCAAAACTCTAAGGCCTTCACCCTAGATCCCAGATCATCCTCACAGTGATTTCCTGGCAGGATGGCAGGACACCTTTCCAGGCTACGGGTGAGAGCTTAAGGGACGTTTGTCGCGTTTAGGGTTTAGGGACCGAAAGATGGGAAATGAGATGGAAACTAATGTTTGGAGTTTCAGCTACTATTCAGGGATCAGAACCTAGATCCTAAACCCTGAACCCTAAAAGGGTTCAGGGCTATAGGAATGAACAATCCATGCCTCCATTCACTGCAAACCAGCAGTAAGTTAAGTTGAGGGTTTGGGGCTTAGGATTAAGTTGAGGGTTTTCGTTCAGACTACTGACATGGAACCTGTTAAAAGATCTCTTTGTAGATTATGGTCCATGTACAAAAAAGCTGAGCTATGTAAGTTTTTTCTCAGAAGAATTCCTATATGATCCTTAATTAATAAAGACCCCCCCGTAATCCCATTTATATCCCCAGGGTCCCTCAAGGTCACTGCCAGATGGGATTCCAAATTACTCTGGGTGAGGGTGCAGATACTTCTGCCCCAGGCCTCAGGCGCGTTTCCCAAACTACTTGGGCCCTATGAAAACCCAGGGACACATAGGGAACCATCGGGATAAGAAGAGGGCTAAAAGAGTCACTTTAGGGATTTTGTAGGGATCAATCTGAGAAGTTCCCATATCTTCGAACTGAAAGCTAGAATCCGTGTGCCCAGCCAACGTTCTTGGCATCTGACTCGTTTAAGGCCCAGGAACATAGACAATTGCAAAGTGTGGTCCTGGACCCTCTCGCACATTGTTTGGGGTGGGCTTCTGCATTTTGATGATCGAGAGGATAAATGCCCCATCCCCTGAAACCCAAAACCCTGAAACCCTGCCATCTTCATTTTCGCCACAGCCAGCCGACCAAATAGCTCGAATCCGTGGGTGTGCAAAGACGACATGATAGACAAGACTGGGTTGCTGTTGTTAAGGAGCTTATCTTAAGTTCGTATATT
Organism: Symbiodinium pilosum; assembly: GCA_905231905.1. Classification (NCBI taxonomy): domain Eukaryota; class Dinophyceae; order Suessiales; family Symbiodiniaceae; genus Symbiodinium; species Symbiodinium pilosum. The sequence goes on along the minus strand of CAJNIZ010045195.1, from coordinate 19,900 downwards.
GGGGAAACCAAAGAAATTACTATATACGCCCATTATGGTAACTTGATTTAGTTCCTTAACAGCAGCCCAGAAGAGGGTCGTGGTACTCCCAACCTTCAGAAAAAGGAGTGATACCCTAAACCCTAAGAATCACTTTTAACTCTAAACCCTAAAGTGGAGCCTACTATAGCCATACCCTGAATCCTAAGCCCTAAAGATAGCTGATAGGGCCTTCATTGCGTGGGTTTAAGGTTTCCAAGATCCTTGCATCGCTGATAGGGTTTAGGGCGTAGGGTGGCAGAGGCCATGTTGAGATGGAGAAGACGGAGTTGTTGCATCTTCTGTTCGAAGACCATGTGCAAGAGCGTTTGGAGATGCCCCAGGTTTCAGAGAGTGATGTTAAGCATGCAAATGGGTACTTTGTGTCCATTATGGATCGCAGCAAAGCCTGTCCTTTCGGCAAAAGAAAGTCCTTGACGAGAACCATATCAACACCCGTCTTCATTTGAAGTACCTGCTGGGAGCCTACGTTGGGCTTGCGAGTGAATTGTTTCGATGTTTAGCCGGATCGTGTCGGACGATTCAGAGTATGGATTGATGGCTTTTGATATCCTAAACCCAAATCTTAAACCCTAAACCGTTGAGGTGCGGTGTAAGGGAACAGGATACTGTCGAACGGGAGGAGCAAGTTAATTTTGCGGAATTAGCACGCCACGCGGTTTAGGGTTTCGGGTTTAGAGTTGAGGATCTGGCCTGTTTGTGGTTTAGCGGTTTGGAGTTTAGGAGTCCAAAATTCCTTCTTAGAGGTTTACACTTTAGGGATTGAAGCCAAGAGGCCTGGATATCAAGATTGGAGTCAAAATTGTTGAGCAACCCTAAACCCGGATCCCGAAACCTTAAATCCTAACCTAGCTAGGACCCTAAAACTTGAACCCTGTGCAATGTGGTCCTTACATGACGAGCTGCACCCAGAGTCACGTTTTGGGTGTGCCCGAAACGCGTTGCAACCCCTACCAACCCTACACCCTGAAACCTAAGTCGTAGACCATACACCATCCAGCTCTCTCCCTTTGAGCCCGCAAGGTAATGAGATTTCAGGTGGGCAATTACCCCGCATAAGCCTCACATAGCCCGAATATAGACTTAGCTCCCCATATAAGCCATATGTAAGTTTTACGCAAGGGTGTCCACCAGGTAATTTCCCACATGAAAATGTTCCTTCAGAACCTAAACCCTAATCCCCTATAACCCTTAACCCCCACACCCTAAAAACCCGAACCCTAAACGTCTTAACCCCTTCAACCCTGAAAGCAGGTAGCGAAGAGCGCTGGCGTACGAGCCCTCCTGGGTGGCCCTCCGAAACGAAGCGCCGAGGAGAAACCGGCAGGCACAGCTCAGGGATTTACGGGTTTACGCCTAAACCTTAAACGACGTGGCTCTTAAGCTCTAGGGTCTTTAGGTTTAGGGCTTTGGGGGTATTGAGTTTGGGGGTCTGGGGCTCTGGTGTTCAGGTAGAGGTTCAAGGGCTTAAGGTTTAGGGTTTAGGGCTGCGGGTTTCGGGCTTAAGGTCTAAGGTTTAGGGCTTAGGGCTTCGGTTCTAAAGCTTAGGGTTTTGAGGGGTGTGCGGTTTAGGGGCTGGGGGCGCTGAGGCTCACGTATATGGAGGGTATGAAGCTTCCAGTTTTGGGTCCAGAGTTTAGCCGGGAACGACATGTTCAGATTAGAGGTGCAAGGCCTAAGAATGCGGGTTGGAAGGTTTGGGGGAAGTTAAAGATGTAGGGTTTCATTGGGGCTAGGGTTGGACGTAGGGCTTATAGGCTAGCTTACATGGGTTTGGAGTAGAGTTTAAGTATGAGGGTTCAGGGCTCAGGGTTTGGGGTTGCACGTTAGAGCAAGGTCAATTTCATGTCAGGGTGAACATATATATATATGTATGTTATAGATATATTTTCAACATAACTAGTTAGGGACTACCTCGCAATGCATTTTAGAGTGTGAGCCCTCCGACAAAACCCTAAGTGCCACGGCTGCAAGTGCCCGACAGTTTAGTAGTTGGGACTTTAGCAATAATATAATAACTGTAGTACAGGTATTGCGGACGTATGCTAGAGTATTGGGTACTTGGACCTTGAAGGAAACATGAAGGCACCAACCCAAATCCAAGTGGATTCCGATTACAAATACCAAAGAAGATGCGCCCTTGAACATGCGCAGAAAGGTACCCCTGCGCGCTTGGCAGCTCGTCCCAAAGTTCAAAGCTCGCATCATGTTTCGGGGTAAACCGGTTGACACTAGAAATCCTGCGTGACCCAGGCACCTTATACTCCGGGAATTATGTGGTTACAAAATACCACAGTCACGCAGGATTCCGACTAGCATCAGCAGGTTTATGAGGAATCTAAATCTTAAAGCCAATTCCCACTTACTACGTCGATAAAGCCCTACGCCAGAGCAGATCCAGACGCCGCGGCGGCGAATCAAGAATGCCAAGTGGCCAAAGACCGATGTGCAGAACATCGACAGAGAACAGCTGAGAAGCCAGATGAAGCAGCTGGCGGAGGCACGCTGCATGGAGGAGGCACATTCGAAAGCCACGGGGCCATCCCTTGCCTCTGGCAGCTGCGAGGAATGGGCTTCCAACTATTGGGTTGCGTGGCAAATGTCTTAATCACACCAAGACAGAGCTACTGCTTAACTTCTGGAAGTGGACGGAGAGAAGTGGAAGTTTCCTAAACTTCCACTTCTCTCCATCCACTTCAGAACAGCACCCCCGTTCCGACCACAACGCAGATTAAGTACCTAGAGGATATGATTGCTAAGGAGGTTTTTTTCAATACGGCCCTTGAGTATAAAACCGGACTAGTCGAGGCCGCTTACAAAAGCTACAACTGGTATGGAACAGCGGTATGACATGTAAGGAAAACTCCACGTCATTCAGCCTGTATTCATTTCAATTTTTATTTACGACAGAAGCAGATCCGCCGAGTCGATGCAGTTCATTCCCGATTTTTTAGACGTCTTGTAGGCCTCAAAGCGTCATTCTATTCCAGAGTCATTAACCATCACGTGTGGAGGCGAGCAGGAGACATGAGGAGATCCTCAGACCTGCTTTCAGAGCAACGTTACAATATGAATCAATATGATAAATACGGCCTTTCAAGCTCCAATGGAGAACCTTATACATAATGTGGTATTCTGTACGCGATTGCAGGATAGAATTCACATGCGCGGGAGGCACAAGGGAAGAAAGGAAACCCTACTGATTGGACCACAACACGCCATTTCTTTTCAAACGCCTGGTCAGAGTGCCCTGGAAGCGGTATCCTAGGCCCCGACGAAGTATATGCTAGAATAAAAAGAGGGCTGAGATCAGCGGAGCAGGCGCCAATGCACGCAGGAGCGCGCGCATGGCCGTGACAAAAAAGCTCTACGCCACTCGTATACTATATTCCCCGACATGAACCCTGCATAGCTCCCTTGACATGACCCCCTAAACCCTACATAGCTCCCTTAACATTACCCCTGCATCCCAAGTTAACGTTAAAACAGGAACCCATGGAGTCCGCTGATAATCACCGCGTGAAGGTTTAGGAGCCCCAAACCCCAAACCCAAACACAACCCTATAGACCCTAAAACCCTAACTCTACACACGCAATCGTGCGGGTTTCGCTCCTCCTCTGGCAGGTGTGAGGAAAGTTTTCTTACCTCGAGGATCCAGGGTCCAAGGGTTTAGAGTTCAGGGCCGATTTGGCCGGAAGAATGGCGAGTGAAATGGAAAAGAAAATGGAACATAGTGTATTAGTGTAGTAAAAGCTGCAGGGATTCCCAAGATTAGGAGTAGGTTTATGGGGGCCCTCGGGGGTCCGTATACTAAGGATTACAGTACTGTGTGATCTACATTGGAGTGCTCCTGTTTGTGGAAACTACCAAGTCGAAAAAGAATTATTACTTCGGGCCCGAAGGTCTAGCAATTTTACCTAGTTTGGTCTACTCGGATCAAAGAGAAAGGCAAAGTTTATGTGCAGGGTGTCCATTTGGGGAGAAAACGCAAAGATGTACCCTAAACTGCAATTGCAGGTGCAGGTGCTGCTGCGAAAAAAGCACCCACCGCCAAGGAGCTGTGGGGGTTAGGGTAAGTTTAGGGTTGGGGTTGGCGGGACCATTTTGAGGTCGAGGGGATGCTATGGTCAAAGGTTCGCCCTTCCCAAGTTACCGTGGAACTCCATGTAATCCCCTTTCCAAGGACAGCAGTCTTTCTATAGGACCCCTTGGCAGTCTGGGGGAGTGTATGGCTTAAGGGCATTAAGCCTAGGCTTTAGGGTTTAGGCTTTTTTTTGCAAGATGTACTTCCGCTTCTTGCCACATCCTCACGCTGTGCTGGAATAATTGTCAGCCCCGCTGGATCCTAATATTCGGACCACCCCAAGTGCGCCTGAAAGTACTGATCCGGTAGGGAACCCTACACCCTTAAGAAACCTTGAAGTAGGGAGCTCTACACCCTTAATTAACCTCAAACCCTATTGTAGGGAACGTTGAGGTGGCCTTTTTGAGAAACTCCGATGTTCCGAAGTGGAGGATTTAGGGTGTCCACAATATGTCACGGACACCAGGTTTCATTTGGTCTTTTTGAATCTTTGAGAAGTCCTGTTCCGTGGTGACCGCAACCAACGGAATACAGGAGTCTGAGAAGCAGTCCCTTAAGGTAGGTTCATGTGAGCTGCAGTCAAAGCTCCGAGTATCCCCCGTAATAACCTTTAGAATAATCTCCTATAAAATCTCTATAGAATCCCCTTTAAGGACTTGAGACTCTAGTTCATGTGGTTCCTCGTAGCCAGAGAGCCCGAGGCCAAATATCAGATTAAGGATCCTACTGTTGATGCTAATTCCTACATGAACCTTTGTCTAGTGCTGGGCGATTTAAAGTGACCTGACCCGACCTCACCCTAAATGGTGGTTTATATAGGGAGTAATACCAAAACGGCTTTGAATTGGGAATTAAAATTATTCTCATTCATCCTGGGTTGGGGCCCCTGAAACCTGGTGCCCTGAACCCTAAACCCTAGGTCTTGAGTAGTGAACGGATGCTACTGCATGTTAAGCTTGAGTCCGCTAGCTATCACGGCCACAATCCCCGTTTAGGACACTACAAGATCCAAACAAGGACGTGCACGGAAACAAGAGGAGCCCCATAAAGCCCAAACCCTACACCCTAAACCCAAACTTTAAATCCTACACTCTAAGCCGAATTGAATCCGGTAGCTACTACGGCCCAAATCCCATTTTGGGACAGTCCAAAATTGAAGCAAGGAGGTGCGCAGAAACGTGAGGAGCGTGAATCCGGGCACCGGCGAATGAGCGGAAGCTTCCCAGGCGTGGACAATTTCGCCCTTGCAGCTCTTTGCAGAGCGCGTGCAGTGAGATCGCGAAGCCACTGCGCGGAGAGGAGTTTTGGTGCCCAAGGTTTGGGCGACGCCGGACCTGATGCGTTCAAAAGTTATTCTAAATTACCATGTATAATATAGTGCAATACTTCCCGGGTTTAGAAGACACGGGCCCTTTTCAATATCCAAAGCATGACGGCTCTTATACAGACCCTCCAAAAACAGGGACCCCAAGTTCCTGGAAATCCGATAGCCACACGGTTTAGGGTTTAGGGGTTTAGGGTTTAGGAAAGGGATCCCACTTTTCCATTTGAACGTTTCTCGAAATGGTCCCTCTAGTATCCGTAGCCACGACCCCCAACATCGCGTAATGATCCCTACCATGTGATCCTGAACTTGCTAGGGCCCCTCATTCCGAGCAAATCCCATATGGTAGTTTCCATAAGTAGGGAAAGCCCAATTTAAACCCGAAACACTACAATCCTTCTTATGTGGACCCCCCAAGTAGGGATCCACATTTTTGGAGCCTCCCACTTGGAACCCTAAACCGTAAATCCTAAATCCTAAGCGGTACACTCCAAACGTGAATCGTGAGATGCTGACCATCACTGTGAACTACGCAGCTTCTGGTGAGCTCCTCTCAACAAAGAGTGTGCCCCTGGCCTGCACTTACTGTACTTGGTGACTACTGATAACTGGGATTATAACCCTACTTAAGTAGGGTTACAAGCCCAGATACCCCAAGTATGAGGCCCCGCGAAGTCGCATATTGTGGACCTCCAAGTCGGCCACTCTCGTTAGAACCGTTAGAAGTTCGCCATAAGGCTCGGATTAGGGACAAGAATTGTGAGTTCGGCATTGCTGCTAGTCCTTGTTATGTGCTCATCGCTGCGGAAACTCACCTAGTGCGATTGGTTCTCCTACTACCCGCCCTAATAAGAATTAGTTGAGGATAATTACGGCTAATTGAAGGCAACCCTGGGGGAACTGATACTAAAGATCCTTCCTGACCACAGTATACTGCAGTACCACGTTTCCGTAAGTATGAGGTACCTAGGGTCATGCACAACCTTGAGTATCCACAGTAGTATATTAGGGGAGCCGATGGTGGTGGAATGGCGCCCTGCCTCTTTGGATCCTAAAAACCCGTTCCTGTGGGCTTCGATGGGTACTCATCCTGCCTCTAATGGAGGGTTTCCCAAAATTCCAGCTACCTAGCAACCCCCGTTGTCCCAGTTATTAACCTACATACTCAGCCCGCCTGACCCTCCAAGTGCTTAAAACCTGATGATCCCCGTAACATAGTCATTCTCGGCTTACTCTAAGTTGCCTAAAATGGTCGTCCTTTGGAGACCCTAAGCTTGAAAGCCGTTTTGTAACTACAGTTCTTTTGAACCACCCGCTGACCTCGACGAGCTCCTAACTAAACCGGTCTAGGGTTTAGGTTCTACAGAGCTTAGGGTCATTGTTGGATGTATCAGTTGGTGCTAAAACCCAGTATGGCCTATGAAGTGTTTTTTTAATGCCCCATTGGCAACCAGAAGCTCCAGATTTTGGAAGGCCCGTCAAATTCAACATAGGAGCTAGACACTTTGAGGCTTTAGGGTTTGGAATTTAGGGCTTACAGTCGGGAAATATCAGATGGTTCAAAGGGTGAGGCAAAGGAAGGTGGTGTACAGCAAATAATAGGCGTCAACCCTAAACCCTAAATCCCTAAACCCTAAATCCCTAAACCCTAAATCCCTACACCCTAAATCCCTAAACCCTAAAACCCTAATCCCTAAACCCTAAACCCAATGGAATCCCACAACAGGGATCCTTCAGCCAAACTACCTCCGTCCCACCTTTTTGAGCCCCTAAGACATGCAAAACGTAGAAGGTTTAGGGTTTAGGCTTACCAGCCTGTATCACAAACCCTAAGCCTTGAACCCTAGCTAGCAGAGCATATCCCATAGCCCTATTGACAAGTTTGAGTCTCCGCAGGAAGGCATCTCTACGCATTGAAGCCTATAACGCCGATGATTAGGGTTCAGGGCTAAGGGTTTAGGATTAAGAGATAGGAGCTGTTTAGGGTACCCTAGAGCCAGGTACTTCCCTTTCCTAAGACGAAGGGCCCTAAAGCCCCAACCCAGAAGCCAGAACGCTAAACCCGCGCGATTTTATGTTTAGGGTTGATGACGGGTGGCATTGAATCATTCCCATTATTCATTCTTAAAGTCGCACCCGTTATCTTCTTCCAATCTGGTCAAATCACCCCAAAAACCTGGAAGCTCGGACTGTCCGTTGAGTCAACTACTACTTTAGGGTTTAGGGCGTAGGTTTTTCAGTTATCACGTATGTTTACGTTGTTTAAACAGGACTATATCTTATTAAGATCAGGCCCCGTATGGTGGAATACTAGCCAGAACAATGTGTTTCGGTGCTTCGCACCCTGAACTTTGCATGCTGCCCCCCCACCCTATAACAGTCCCGGCAATATGCCCTTTTGCAGTAGCGTTATATCCTCAGTAAGCGTCTGATACGTAACTGTTGCAGGGCCGAGGCAACACTAAATAAAGCCCAACCACCAACCCCTAGATGTGGGGTCCACGGAGCTTGCCCGCCCTCAAAGTCTCTCACACAACAAAGCAAAACTCCAAGTGAAACCCTTAGCCCAACAGCCCTCAAAACTGAAGCTTACACCCTGAAGCCTCCGAACCCTAAAGCCACAAGTCCTAAACTCTAATGCCTCAAGGCCTAAAACCCAAGCCGTGAACCCTCAACTCAGCAATCTATAGTCAGGAGCCGAATGAAGATAGGGCTAGCGGGCATATTACATTCTATTGCAGTCAGATAAGAGCTGGAGGTAAGGAAAAAGTGACCCAGCTCGTCAGACTTTTATAATGTCACCGCTAAAATCTAACCCTAAACCCTGACCCTAAATCCAAACCCTAACCCTGAACCCTAAACCCAAGCCAATGATGAGGTCCGCGGCGTCGACGGTAGAGTACCTAAAGGCCGGAGGTCATCAACCCTCACCGTAGAGGTCCAGGGTTCAGGGTCTGGGGTTTAGGGTTCAGGGTTTAGGCTTCGGGGTTTAGGTTATAATCTGCACGATCAACTCCCCCTTTTTTCATCCCCCAGCCTCACAACAAGTAGTATTCGCCCGAGGATATGTTGGTTCTATTTTGGGGGGTTCATTGTTTGTGGTGTGTGGGTGGGGGGGGGTAGGGGGCGGGGATCATATCATAAGAATAGTATTAAACGTTTCAAGTATCGGTTGTTGGTGGCTGACGGCTGGCAGTGTGCCATGACCCTAAGTTTCGGGTTTAGGGTTCATTGAAACCCTAAACCCTTGAAAGCCTGTCATGGGCTTTCGGCTGTCTAAGTCTTATACCCTGTCCTCCCCCGGAGGGGGGGAGGATGGGGGGCTGAGTTTTTTTGTAACGACTGCACACGTTGGTGGAAGAAATCTTGGCGTCCGGCCTAAGTTCCTTCAGTCCCAGCAAGTCCACGCATAAGTGGGGTTTAGGGTTCAGGTTTTGGGATTTAGGGTTTAGGGTTCAGGGATTAGGGCTTAGGTGGTGCCAGGTGGTAGTCCTCCTTCAGCAATATCCTTGCAATGTGGGACCACATGGTGCTTCATGTTTTTGATGTGATACTGTAAGTGTAGAAGCCTGGATCATTGCCAATGTTCTCCCCCTCGTGATCCTTATAAGTAGCTAGAGAATAATGTACTCCCAAACCCCTATATAGGCCCAGTTTCCATTTCATGTTCCAACTTTTTTGAATTTTGATTCTCAGTTTTTCTATCCCACACAAGCCATATCCTACTACAAATCCCTGTAGCCCTCGAAAGAACCCTTAACCCTAAAGCCACCCAAAAAAGAGTCCTGCGAGGCTGAACTGAAAAAGACGTTGCAGCCTGGAAAGATTGTGGGGCCCTCTTCATGATTCCGGTTTAGGCTAGTGGTTTAGGGTTTAAGGTTTAGGGTGGCTGGAGTAAATCTTGCATCATTTGGGATCCCCAAAATACGGTAATTAATGCAAGATGCAAGATTGCCTCCATCCACAGTAGTGGGTTTAAAGTTTAGGCTTTAGGGGTTAGGATGTGATGCCGACAAGTATGCTCATACGTGCCATAAGCCGTGGGACGTATACGGTACATTAAATGCTTCATGTAATTAAGGGGAACTAGGGGTTTCTCTCGGTTCTTTGTTTATGTGTGTATATGCATACACGTGGGTTCTTCATATGTTGAGGAACCCCTTTCTTTCCAAGGGCAGTTTCAGGATTTTGGGGCTTGTAGGTTTTGGTGATCAGGGTCCTCTAAAGCCTAAACCCTCAGCCCTAAACCCTAGACCCCTACAGCCTAAGCCCTCAACCCCAATCTCCCAACACTAAACCCCAAACCCCTAACCCCAAACCCTAAACCCTAAACCCAAACGCCAAACCCATTAAGGCTTTCCGGCCTTTAGGGTTGGTTTGGAACCTTCGGGACTGCTGGGGCTTCTGGCCTATAGGGGGCATCTGTGCATTTTGCCTGGTTGGGATTACATAGTGATATTGTAGGGATATTATAGGGTTTAGGGTTTAGGGATATGTAGGGTTTAGGGTTTCGGGATATGTAGGGTTTGAGGTTTAGGGATATGTAGGGTTTAGGGTTTAGGGATATGTAGGGTTTAGGGTTTAGGATTTATAGGGTTTGGGGCTTAGGGGTTTAGCCTGGACCTTAGACCCCATCACCCTTTGGGATTGCCTTAGGTACCGAAGGATTGGGGTCCTAAGTGCCACGTAGTTGAATTAACCCTAAACCCTGAACCCTTGACTACTAATTGTGAAAAGTCAGGACATCAGAGAACCCCCTTAACTCCAGGCCAATCCGAAGGCGCTTCTCAGCCGACATCCTTCAAGCCGCCATATCAAAATTCTAATGAGGCTCTAGGTCCCAAAAACCATTCAGATTGAAGTATTTGAGCCCCAAAACCCTATTAATTATTTGAGTCATTGAACCCTTAGCCTAACCCCCTAAGCCCTAAACTCTTAAACCCCAAAACTCTAAAGCTAAACCTAAACCCTAAACCCTATAAATCAGCTATAGGGTTTGGGGTCTTCAAGGGATCTTGAGGCCTGGAGGTCTCGGATCCTGTTGGGCTATTCGGATCCAAAGCTGTTTTCTAGGTTCTGTACCATGGCCATTGTGACACCAGAATTCCAATCTTTCCTAGCCTCATTGCCACGGAGCGAGGATGTGGCTAACGGGAAAGGTTATCTGCGCTTCGACTGTGGCATTGGCCCTATGTTGGCTCCGTGTCCCCAGCACTTCAAGGGGCCTCATGGCTGGCTGGCACCAGGCGACAGTGTGTGCATTTACCATGCCACTGATCTGAGTGCGATGGCACCATCCTGACAGTGGGTACGTGGTGCCTCGGGCATTTGGCGCGATGCTGGCATGCACATGTCATTCACTGGGCACGTTGGGCGCTATGGTGTAATTGCGCATGGAAGCGTGCATGTGGCTCATTGTTGCTTGGATCTGAGCAAGCCAACGGCATGCATCCGCGAGTAAGTCAATGGTTCACGAGGAATATAAGTAGGCTTCTGGGTTTAGGGATTCGTGTTTAGGGTTTAGGGATTGGGTTTGGGTTTTTTAGGTTTAGGGATTAGGGTTTAGGTCTAGGGATTAGGGTTTAGGTTTAGGGATTAGTGTTTCGGGTTTGGGGATTAGGGATTTGGGTCTAGGGTTTGGGGATTACATAGAGGGCCTCACAGTACTGCAATTGTTACTGCCCCCTATGTTAGTGGGTGAGGGCCTAACTTAATTTCTAGGTGTTAGGTGCAGGCTTTCTATAAGCGTAAACCCTAAACCCATGCTAGGGATCCAATGACTCAAATAATGGGGTTTTGGGGCCCACATACTTTAATCCGAATGGTATTGGGGACCTAAAGCCCCATGGTTGGAGTCCTTGGACCCTCATGGCAATGCAATCTCATTTCCGGTGTTTGAGGTCTGGGAGGGTCAGCTTCAGATCGTTTATTTCGGTGGTTCTACCCCAAACATGAGACTGCGGGTGTAGGGTTAGACCCTAAACCCTAAACCCTAAACCGTAAACCCTGAACCCTGAGCCCTGAACCTTAGCTTCAACCTTCAAGCCTGAAGTGTCTGTGTGTGCTGCATGGAGGGCGCAGGCTGAGTCGATCAAAGTAATTCATGGTAGTTTCCCTAGAGAAGGGGACCCCCAATAAGGTACCCCTAATGTTGGGAAACCTCCTCATCATAATCGGCAAAGGAGCTGTGTTTATGTCGCAATCAGACGTCTCTTAAGGATTGCTGCCTTCATGCCACTTCGATTCCCGAAGGGTCCACGTCGGTACGCATGAGCCCTTCATGTTGCAGTTTCCCCTACCTGGACCTGCAAGGTCGGTAGAATTTTGGCTTTTGACTAGTTTACGGGGTTTTGGGCGATGATAACCTACTTCTGGGGACCAGGGTCTGTGTAGGATTCCGGATGCCAAGATTCTTCTGCTGTCTTCTCAATTTTTTGCGGGGCAAACAATATGGCAGTAAAAGGTCTTGGTGCGAGTGGCTTCGTGATGCGAAACTCATCCAGAATCGTCGTGACTTTCCATCTAATGCACGAACCCACCAGAAACACAGCAACAGAATAGGCAGCACTCTTGAAATCTCCTGGACTCACTGCTCGCAATGGATCAAACAACAGCCCTCAGCATTATCCTTGAAGGCCCCACGAGCAGGTTTGAGTATGTTTTTTAGTTTCGTTTTTTGGCTACCCTGCATCCCGATATAATCCCAATAATGCCTAGGAAATTGTTTCTAGTGACCCCTCAGCCTCCCCCATCAGCAGGGCATGTCAGCTTCATTGGTTGAAAGCATTCCGAAGAGGAAGTGGCAACTAAGCCCTGACTTCCCAACCTTTACCTGGACCCTTGACGTCCTTCATTGTCTTCCTAGAATCCTAAACCCTGAACCCTCAACCCCAATCCAAATCCTAAGCCCTAAACCCCAAAACCCTAAACCCGAAAACCTAAGAGCCCTAGACCAACAAGCCAGGGTGCAGGGAAGCCTTTGCCCCTAACTTTGCCCCTGGGTTTCCAGTCCCAAGCCTCCAATTTAGCTTGAATTTGGGGTCCAAGCTCTGGGGGTGACGGTTTAGGGTTTAGGGTTCAGGGTTTTAGGGTTTGGGGTCTAGGCTTTGGGGTTTAGGGTTTAGGTTTCAAGGTTTGGGATTTAGGATTTTGGATTTTGATGTTTGGGGTTTGGGGTTTTGGGTTTGGAGGAAGAAGTGGCTCGTGTTGACTTTGTTCTTCCAAGTTCTCGACAACCCCCCACCCTCCTTCGTACCGGAATGTTTACCTATGGTAAGGGCTGAGGTTACTGTATTCTCCGGGTGTCCGCCTAAACCCAAACCCTTTAGCCTCCCATCCCAAAACTCTGAAGCCTTCAATATTGGACACTTGAGGTGCAGCAGCTGCTCAAGGAAAACTATCCGCTGGCCGATGAGAAGACGATTCTAAGCAGCCCTAATATGGAGGGCCAACTTGCTCATAATGTTACACTTCTAGCTTAGATTCCTACTTCTAGCTTAGATTCCTTAGTAAGTAGAGTGTAGGGTGCCTGCAACAGACCTCAAGATGATATTGGTGTGTATTTAGGGTCCTACGTTAAGCCTAAACCTTAATCCCTAAACCCAAACCCTGAAAATGGCCCTGAACTAAAACCCTATTCTCTAAATTGGTTGCAAGGTCAGGATCCCACGCTACATAACCATAGGGTTTAGGTTTTGGGTTTAGGGCTCGCCCATAAGTACCACTCCTGGGACCTATAGCCATCTACTATGACCCACCTATAACCTGACTTGTGACTCTAACGGGCTCCTCCCTGTAACCCTAAAACTTGAACCTCAAAACCCTAAACCACGAACCCTAAACCCTGGACCCTAGACCCTACATCCTACCTGGACCCCAAAAGTAGGTAAAATAATAGCCCAAGAGGCCAAAATATAGCCCAAAAGGCTGGGGTTCAGGTAGACCCTAAACC
>CAJNIZ010045194.1:130153-157293 GCA_905231905.1 Symbiodinium pilosum | reverse complement strand
GGGGGGGGTTTATAATCAGAACCCGGCATTAGGGTGCTTTTTCAGATCCTACGTTGATGGGCATCCCACAAGTAGACCGCCCTGACATTCTGACATAGTGAAACCCAAAACCAGCAGCCGAAACCCTGAACTCCCAACCATAAGCTCAAACCCGCAAAGCACCCAGACCCTTCGAAGTCTACCTTTTTCAGGCTGGATCCTGCGTTTTGACTGCTGTGTAAGACTAATAAACTCCACAGAGTCCAGGAATGCCCGGAGCACAAAACCCAACATCAAAGCGTGAAATGGCGCTTCAGGGAGATCAGGTGAGTGGAGCCTTAAAATTTCCCAGGTCATAGCTCACCCCTTATTTCATCCCAAATATCAGGTGGCAGATTCCCAAAAACTTTCCAGATTACCCCATCATTTGGGAACCTGGCCCTGTATAGATCGTCCCTAAACTCACTTCCCCTTGACACGCACAAAACATCAAACAACTAAATCCTAAACCCTAATCCCTGAACCCTAAACTCTAAATCCAAATACCTAAATCCTAGTCCCTAAATCCAACCCCCTCATCCCTAAGCCCTAAACTTCAAAACTCTACGTAATCCGTAAATCTTAAACCTCAATCCCTAAAGCCTGAACTCTAAATCGAAAACAATAAACCCTAAACCCCAACCCCTCAATCCTAAACTCCAAATCCAAAACCCTACATCCTAAAGCCTAAGCCTTCAACCAGCAGTAAGCTGTCGCATGGCGCCTTCGAGCCACCGATCCGATGGCTCATGCCTGGAGGAGCAACAATCCAAAAGGATCCTAAGTATCTCAGTATCTATATGGAGGGTTGTCAAAATTATGGTTTGGGTACCCTAAATATTAGGGGCCGTAATATAACAGGGACCCAAAAAGGGACCATCATTTTGACAATCCTCCATATAGGGTTTAGGGTTTAGAGTGTAAGGCTTAGGGATAATATCCCAAACCATATTCTAATTCCCTCGCATAGAAACCCTACACAAAAGTAGATAGGATACGGGCTATTTGGGGATCTTATTGCAATATATCCAAAGCCATATCCTATCTACTTGAGAGGGACTATATATGCGTGATTAAGATCCTTTGGGAACACGCATCAATGCACGGTTAGGGCTTGAAGTTGGGGCTTGCCTTATTTGAATCGGGCTCTTAGGCTTAGGTCTTTTTTACTCGGTTTACGGCTCAGGCTTTACCTGAACCCCAAAAGTATGCAGAATAATAGCCTTTTGCCTTTTGTTTTCGATGTTTTGGGCGATGTGTTTGCCTACTTTTGGTGTCCAGGTAGGGCTTAGGTGGGTTAGGAATTAGGGGGTTCGGATTTTCAAACGCTAATCACGAGAGATGGGATCCTCGAATTCGGCGGTACTTGGGGGTGGGGCCGTGGCACCGTTGATTCACGACTTGTTTGCAAAAGCAATGCAATGTGTGTATATATATATATATTAAATATATCTATATATACCAATATTAGAAATATGAGGTAGGATGTACTTTCTGCAACTACAATGATCTGATATCCGGAGTCAAGAGGACACGAGATGGAAACGCTTCCCATTTCCACCCGCAAAACCCTAAAACGCTGTATGAGCCGTTCTCAGAATTTCATCGCCCGCAAATTTCAATCTCTCAACCCTCTCCCATGAAGAATCGCGGCATTGAAGGGCCTTGGATGCTTCTGTGAGAAGAACACCACGGCTGTCAGGGAGGATGTTCAAAATATGAACCCTACCCTAAACCCTCAAGCGCATCAACCAGAGCACAACAACATCTCTCAAATGCTGGACTAGGTACAGTAATATAAGAGAATACCTACCCATGATTACCAATATCATGTTGAGGTCGTTTGACGTACATTATAAGCATATCTATGCATGGATAATATTGGGTATTTCTTTACGCTGCTACCGTAGCCTCTTTGAGAAGTTAGAGTTACTGCTCACTTGAAACACTTGGAACCTTCTCGAAGGGTAAGCTCCATAGGATCCCTGAAGGGAGACCACAGTAATAGCTTAGGTGGACCCCCCGTCCTGTAATAGTGGTATAATAATAGGAATATAAGAGGACCCTAGTATAGTTACTAGTATCCCTTTTAATCACTATTACAGGGTAGGGGGTCCTCCTAAGTAATAGCGTCAGAATCCCTTCTCTCTCTACGGTCCCGAAGACCTTCCAGTCTGAGAAATCCTACGTAGACTCAATTCGCCAAGCCTTAAACCCTGTACACTTGGGATTGTAGGGTCCTCTCATTCTGGGAATTACCCAACACGAACCTCTACATTCTCCACCCTATCCATGGAGGGTACCATAAACAGGGCGTCCGAAGAAAACCACAGTACAATAATTTATAACTAGAATCCGTCGGGCAGGAACCCGAAAGAAAAAAAAACAACAACTCATTTCTTGGAAACACCCACATCCTTACAGACCCTTTACCCCTAAATAATGAACCCTGAGTCACTAAACCCTAAACCCTCTCACCCAGATTTTGCCACACCCTCCACAGGTCCGAGAGCCCAACTTGCTCAAGGCAGAATTCGCTGGGCTGTCGGGAAAATGGGTGAAGCCTTGATCGAGATATCTAAGGGGGTTTAGGATTTAGGGTTTTGGGGTTTGGGGTTTAGGGTTTAGGGTTAGTAAGGAATACGGGAATGTAGTATATAAGGATTCTATACGGATTGTGTTCCCTTCTTCCCCTACTAATCACCAGTAAGTTGAGCTATGTTGGAAGCTGAAAAGACGACCTGAAGAGTCCATGGGGCGTAGTAATTAAGTAGGGCCATGAAGGGGACAGCTACGGCTAGTAATTAAACGGTGATTGCATGCCTTGTAGAGTCATAAACGGGACAGCTATGTCTAGTAAACGTCTATTTTATGGCTTGTAGAGGTTGTAAAATAGTGCCTGCAACGGATCATGGCAGCTACAGTACAACTACACTACCGCTATTGAGATTGCCAGCCATATTGACTTATACCACAACGTACACTGGGGTCCATCTGGCTATTGCAGTAGCTTTGATTAAAACAATAGACAGTTTTGATTCTGACGAGCTCACAATCACAAATCTAGCCAGCCTTTCAGCGCGTGATGCCATAGGAAGCCTGGTATGACATCCCACAAAAAGGCTGGTGAAGAAAGCACTACCCTCAAGGGTCCAGGTGCCTAAATGGCGGGGCTGTCACACCTACTATAATCTGAACGGTCTTTGGTACCATATTTGGGTACGTGAGCCCTTTGGGTACTGAACATCAGTGCTCGTCCCCTGCCTATGACACAATAGATAGACAAGAAGGGCTCTTCACCTGGACATTCTCTTTGATGTTCTTGAGCTTAAAAAAACAGGGGATTCCTAAAATCAGGGGTGCCATTTCGGAAGAGGTGGCCGTGGGGCCAGCGTTCTTGCACATCGAGATGTTCAACATGTTTCGCATATTTAGCTGCATGATATCATGCTTGCGTATTGTGTTGATGTGCAGGAATTGCGTATTGCTATTCACCTCTGAAGGATTCGGATATCCCCCACAAACACGGCTTCTGGGTTTGTAGTTTGTGATGGATTCATTCGCTGATGACACAACCTGCGTTTATAAACTCCTTGTGTTTGTAAACTCTTGGGGGTGAGGTCTCTGTGCTATGTAGTAAAGGCCCCTCTCCCCCACCTCCCCCCTCCCCCTCCACCTCCACGCGCGCCGCGCGCAAAGCTAAGCAGGAATTTGTTCAGGGTGTTGTTCACCCTATTCGAAAGTGGCTGCGCGTCAGCCCAACCCCCAACACACTATTACTTACATATGTATGTGCTGAGGATGGTTTTGAAAAGGAAGATGTAAGCTGTTTCCTTTACCTTCTGACAATGTTTCGGATGTTTCGCCCTAGAAAGCACCTTACTGAACACACTTGAAAACACTGCAAATACTGCTGAATTTCGGCATGCGCTACCATGGCTTGCTGGCTATGATTTGGGTATGCATTTAATTAAAGCCCGGCTTTGAGAATACCCAGCTAGGAATTCATACAAGGTCTAAGGATAAGTAAGCCCATGTCCCCAAACCATGTCCCCAAACCCAAACCTCTGCCCAAGTACTCTAGACCTCCACCCCGTGTAACCTTCAAGCAGGTTAGTATAAGATCATGTGTATTGATAATTTTGTTTCTCCAAGCCCTTCACCTTTTTTGAACTGGGGGACTGCCTCTGCCACTATTCATAAACACAATAACAAAACATACCAAGGCCCTTCTACTTGTGAACAAGAAATCTCCGAGCCGCTCTAAACTAGAATCTCTTGAGTTCCTCTGAAATCAGTACAGGGGCCTTCAACGAAAGCATACCGAGGCTTGTAAGTTTCTTCATGAGAAATCAGAAAATGTATATGGGACGCGCTTTAACGTGTAATACAATGCACACGCTTTTTGTTTTCTTGTTGAATAGTAGAGAATAGAGAAGACTCCAAAAAGCAAACGAGACTCGCTTTTACCTTTAACAATATACTTAGGAATGAGCAAGGAAGCTTTGCGGACCTTCATTGAATAACATATCCCAATGAGAACGAAAACTCCCCACTGTTGTTAATGAGAGCAATGGTTATCCTCTTTTCTCGATACTTCTATACTCCATATTATGTATCCATAAAAAAACGCCTGGATTTACTCCTGAAACCCTCAGCAGCCAACTGACTGCCCCTTCGGCATCTGACAATGCCATCCGAAAAGCATGCACCTTCGCATTGAAAAAACAAGGGGCTTTGGGTAAAGACTTGGGGCTTTTGGGTTAGGTGCGGGGATTTGCGGAGATTAGGGGTCCCTTTTTGGGGGGTGGCCTCTAAAATGGGTACTGTATTTTCAGGTGTAGGGCTTAGGGTTCGAGATTGAAAATGTGGCGGTCCGTTTTTTTGACGTTCTTTTATCACTGGCAATCGTATCCTTGTATCTATCTGGGGGACCAATTCTTTTGGGAAGCCCCGCGTCCTAAACCCCAAACCCTATAACCTGAACCCTAAACCCCTGCACCCCAAACTGGATTTGGGAGCAGCGGGAAGTCAGGAGGAGGATCAAGGACTATTCCGGATGACCCTTCGACCACACCCCTTCTCAAGGACTTTGACTAAAAACCCTATAAGCCCTAAACCCTAAACCCTATAACCTAAGCCCTAAGCCCTAAACCCCAAAACCCTAAACCCTCCAGGAATTAATCTCCCCTCATGCCGGGTCCTACGGTTGACACTGACAACCTCCATGATCTTGAACTCCTTAAAAGGGGCTTTATAGGGGATTACATAGGGGACTACCATAGGGGATATTAAGGGGGATACTAGGAGTTTAGATTACGGTTCATATGAGGGGTACTTGGAGGGCCGGAGGGAATTAGTAAGTAGGTTAAGAAGCTCTATAACCCATATAGTAACCCTAATTATCCCCATTATTAGCCTACTTACTAAGTCCCCCGGACCCTCCAAGCAGCCTAAACCATAAACCCAGAGAAAGGCATAGACAAGTCGGGGTCTTGCATGATTCAAGAGATCCACCAGGCAATAAGCGCTATGGCGTCTGGGGTAACAGTGCTATTTGTGGAAGCTCCCAAATCCTGAGGCATTGAGGTCATGGTGGGGTGCGATTCGAATCTGTTAAAGATTTAGGAATTATTAGGGTCAAGAAGGAGGGTTCTGGGAGTAGGGTTTGGGGTTTGCATTTCAGGGTTTAGGGTTTATGTTGGATGGTCCGAGGGACATTGTCAATGGGTGAACAATGGGGATAAGTGAGGTTATTCTTGGCTCTCAGGGGATAAGAAGTATGCATACTAAGTGCCCCTGACACTCCAAGCAGGGATTGCTGCCCTGTCACCGTAGTGTTGATGGACGACAGCCTGCATGACCCTGTAGGTTCAAACCTTGGAAGCTCTGGTTCCATAATATATGTATGCTAAGGTCATGCAGGAGTGTGCCCCGCAACAGTATGTCAAGGCTGGCACGGAAACACTTAGCTTGACTATCCTTGACACTCTTCGACGCGCTTGGCTTGTCTGATGGGTAGTAGCGATCTGCAGAGCCGATCCCTACAGTACTTCAAATCTAAGAATGGGAGTATAGGCCCCACATATGGGCCCTTAGGACTTTTAGGGACGCTCTGCGGCCGTTCAAGGGTACATATTGGGTCTATAGTAGGTATATGAGCTTCGTCTCAACTCCAAATATAATAGTAGGAATCAGAATTTACCTACCAGGTTCCCATTTGAACACTTTTAAGAGTTGCCCGAATGACTTTTAACATGATGCCCACCGGCATCTATCTGACTACTATCTTCCTACTATCTTACTACTGTCTTGTTACTCTAGTACTAATATATTACTACTAGTACATTATATTGCTATATTGCTATCGACCATCATCTGCAAATCAGGAAACCAGTCCAAAAGCCTACACCCTAAAACCCAAAACAGAAACCTAAACCTTATAAAACCCAGGTTGATAATTTGGGGGTTTTAGGGTTTACGGTTTTAGGGGTTTAGGGTTTCAGGGTTTTAGGCTTTGGGGCTTTAGGGTTTTAAGGCTTAGGGTCTAGGGTTTTAAGGCTTAGGGTCTTTAGGGTTCAGGGTCTAGGGTGAGCCTTGGACCCTAGACCCAAACCCGAAACCACGTGGCCTGGAGCCCAGGTGTGCTACACAGCGCCAAGGGCGCGGCCTTAGCCACAGCTGCAAATAGGTCGCGATGGAATTGCATACGGTGAGAGATGGGGCCATCTAGGGATATGGCGGGAGAGAAGGATATAGGGTTGTATAGTGGTATCTAACTAGGGGTTTACTAGGGGTGCATAGGGTTCGGGGTGGGGGCGATGTCCAGAAAATTGGGGGGCCCTTTCTGGGAGTCCCTAGGATACCTAGGATTTAGGGTCTAGGGCTTGAGGTGGCCTATCGTTGGTACGCAAAGTCCTGCATGACCCTTAGTCCTGTTAATCATATGCCCTCACAGCTATGTTTCTTCAGCATAGTAAGGTCATGGAGTTTTTTTTATCAACAGCACTGCCCGAATTCCAAGTCAGGGTTTGGATTGTTAGGACCACTGTAGGAGTTTCCTGTTGTGTTTGGGTTGGAGGATTTGCAGTTCAGGGTTTGGGCTCTATAGGGATTGGGCTTAGAGGATAGGGAGTAAACGGCCCAAGCGGCAAAATGCTAGCTACAGAAACATTCTTGCCAGTCGCTTTCTTCGGACCATGTAGCGCCACGCACCCAAATCCCGTACTCAATAAGAAAAGCGGCATAAGCAAACACCTTTGGCAGGTCACACTCCACATCTTTCGGGCGTGCCTGTTGAAACCCCTGATTGTCACCTTTCATTTATGCATGGCATTCTGCACCGGATTCAAGGTGAGAACATGATAGGCAGGTTGTATGGAGACGTGCATGTTCGTCGAAGAACAAGTCGATAGCAAAAAGTCTTAAAGGACAGCGCATGTGCTGTGGCACCTGACCTTGATCATCCCAAAAAACGATCGTGCTCAGATTGTCACACATGTTACCAAGTCACCAGTCACCGATCTGTGCTCTTCAGCTCCCCTTCCCACGACACTCTTAGACGCACGCGCGTGCTTCAGAAGGGGCACGCCAACAGTTATTGGGGAGAGAATCTTCAACCTCCAAAACTGCAGATAAGGCCACTGTGCCAAACTCGGACGAGCTTCACATGCATTGAGGGAGGATTGTAAGCAATGCCCCTGGGCGTTATACAGAGGTTCTATAGAGATATCTAGAGGTTCTATGGGGATATATAAGGTTCTACGGGTACTATGCCCTAACACCTTTCCGCAGGTAGCAAAGACCCAGGCGGGCAGTTCGTAGTGCTCCGTTACATGGATCCCTGCCTGCAGGGCTAGTCTGCTTTGGGCTTTCACTTGAGGCGTTGGGAAAATTCCCAAAATGCTTTGGGGCCCTGAAGCTTAAGGCTTAAGTCCTAATCGCTAAGACGGGCAAGCGCGAACCTGAGACTTAGAAGTAAGACCCCTTGAAAAAACTTCGCGAGCAGGAGGGCTGGCTCAGGAAACCGAAAGAACAAAGGAGACCCCTTTGAGACCCTAAATCTGGTATTGCTACACGTTTTACGATTCGGGGTTGACGGTGATATCGAGGTTAAGGTTCGGGGCTTGAAGTGCTTTTACGCTTGGGGGCTGACATTTTGCTAGCTTCCATAAACAGGGGGTCTCTACGACCCAAACTACTATGTCAGTATGTAGTCTCTATCATGAGGATCCCCAAAGAGGGATTCCAAGTGCTGGAAACGCTGGTCCCTACAAACCACCACACAATCCCAGCCTGCGGATTAAGGTTTCCGGATTTGGGCATGTTTCCACAGACCTCCGTCCCTGGTCCACCAGGACCAATCGTCATCATCATCTCCTCACAATTTCCCTTCGTGGGTTAATGGGATTTTTGGTGCCGTATGCAGCGCTGTCCTTCGGCAGAGACTGTTCCTGGATTGTAGTTGCGCCAGGGGTCATCGCCTCCTCGGGGCAGGTGCTGTCACTCATACTTCGCCACAGCTCCTTCAAGATCTTCTTCGTTTGCATGTTCTGGTGGGCTTGCGTCCAGCAGCAAAGAACAACAGGCGTTTTAGCCCTGAGGCATTCCAAGGCCACGAGATGGTCCACGCACGGGTCTATATTCGTGTCCCCTATTCGGGGAACTACCACATAAGCTTTAAGGGTTTACAGTCACATGCTTTGTCTTTGACTAGTCTATCACAATTGCAATTTAGGCTTTGGGAAGTGCATGATTATTGTGTACTTTGGGCCCGTGGGGTGGGCTATAAGGCTTTGTGGTTGGGAAATGCGATGGGCTGAAAGAGGTTCTAAAGGACCCATTTAGGGTTTAGGGTTTAGAGATGTTCGCAACATGTTTTTTTAATCTCCGGGCCTCGTGTTCTGAGGTGAAGACGAAGCAGTAGTTCTATGGGTGCCATCTTTTAGGGCTTGGGTCTGCCTTTCAGAGGTACTTTCATGTATCCTGGAAGAATCTGGAAGATACTAGACAGGAAGTTAGGTACGCAAAAAAAGGGGTAAGGTACACCTAAACACCAGAAAGTATGTTGAATAATTGCCTTCTTAGTTATTGTTTACGGGTTTGGGGGCTATTATTTACCTACCTTGGGGGGGTTCAGGTAGGAGTCCAGGCAGGGCTCAGGAAACAACAAGTCTTTCATTGCTTGGCAAGGCACGCCCTAAACCCTAAACCCTAATCCTGTTTCCCTGTGGAGCAGGCCAAAACCCCCCAGACACCAGGGTACAAGTACCCAAAGAATCCGTTCCCCCTAATATTAAGGTTTAGGGGTTTAGGGTTTAGGGTTTATGGTTAAACCCCCCAACCCGCCGTAATATTAAATACTCCACATTGTAGTATATTATAGTATATTGGGAGTATGTACTATTAGGGGAGCGGGGGGTTCTGATATTAGGGGGGGAGGGAATAGTCAACAAGGCTCCAGGGAACAAAAACCATTCAGATTGTATAGTGTTTGGGACCGAACACCACACTATTTAGGTACTTGGACCCTCTAGGAGACGACATCTGAGCATGGACTTAATCCGCCTGAGAACGCACACCAACGCCACCATAAAGCCTTCCCTACATCACCAGCTGCGCTCACCACGCTCTGTTGCCCCTCTAAAACTTATAAGCCCTGCACCCAACCTCACCAAATCCTAAGCGTATACGGCCTATACGCCTAGTCCCTAAGCCCAAGGCTTTAAAACCTGCTGAATCCTACAGTAAGCCCTAACCCCAAAACCTCGCGACCTCAAAACTGTTGGACTACTACAGAATTGGCCCTAGAGGCTAAGCCCAAGGCTGTAAAACTCACTGGATCCTAACCCCCAACACCCCAACCCGGAAACTTCAAGCCGCCGGTAGGACGTACTCAAACCAGCCCTAAAATCCCAACCCTAAAGCCTAAGCCCGAAGCCCTTTCCCCATTCGTCGCCTCGCGGCATGTGCGCACGGCAAGACTAAAGACATCGGGCCTGGGGGTCAGAAGTTGGTTTAGGTGTTGGGTTTAGGGTTGAAGGTTTAGGATTGTGAGGTTTAGGGTTCAGGGCTCCCACTCGTGGGCTGCTTAAAATGCAATACTGTAGGGGCCTTAATACCTTCCAAAATTGTCATCCCAAGATGTATAGGGGTACCCTCAAATAAACCATAAAATGATAATGACCAAAGCCTTCGGAATATATGCCGGTCATGAAGAACTTCTTGCATGAGGGTTGTTCTAAATTCGTTCATCCCGAGATGACCGTCTGCACGAGACAAAATTACCTTCGCGAAACTTTCGAGGGTCCATCGCGGCGAATGTTCAACATAAGAGTGGGCGCAGCACTAGTAGTTTCTGCTGTATTTCTTAACAGCAGTGACAGTGATAATGGTTCTAATGCAGAAGTACTAGCGATAATCAAAGAAGTAGTGACTGGTAGTGGTTTTCGCACTAGCAAGAGTAGTAGAAGCAATACATATATTGATAATGATAGAGATAGCAAGTGTCTTAGTAGCAATGCTCACAGTACTGATGGCATTGACAACAACAATAATGAAAATATTAAATTTAGGATTAGCAAAAGTACCAGTACAATAGTAAGGGCAAAACTACAAGTGATCGTGAAAGTTACAGTAAGAGCAATAGCGATACTAGTACGCACACATCTAACATGAGCCCTTGCCTAGAAAAGGCAGCTTCAACTTGTGCGAGACTCGCGTGCAACTTTTGCAATACTTTCGCCAACAGAACAATTCGTTGCTAATATGGATTTACACGATCTCCCTGGCATCCTTAGTACATCTTCTTGCTGGGAAGCTACTACTATACGCAATCCTAGCAGCCTAGCAGGAACTTGAGAGCCTGGAATTATAAGAGCTGCGTTACGTAGCAACTTTCGAGAGAAACAATACTTGTGCGGCGCCATGGCGAATCTTTCGCGAGTATGTCTCTTGCTATACTGGTGACCCATCCATATAAGCTTCCCCATAAGGGCCTTTAGAGCAACCCCACATTGAGATTGGGAAGATGATGTCCATTGCGTTTTAAGGTCAGGCTGTTGCGTGATGAGGTTGCGGTATTCCTCAAGGGTTTTGCGTGGTTGGAAGTCAGACCCTGCGTGGGGCGTAGTTTGCTAGAGATTGGGAAAAGGCCTGAAAGCTGCAGGCTGCTGGAAGTATAGGCATGAGTCCACAGGGGCTGGGAAGTTAAGATTCCAAGTCAACAAAAATGACCACAATCATTTGAAGGAGAGGAACACTCAAATAACGAACATGCGCGAATAAGTACGACTTGCTGGAGCCCTCAATGAATAAGACTGCCATATCATAAGCGGTATGTAGGGGTATAATTGGGATACTGGGAACTCCTATATTATGGAGGTTATTAAATTATCTAGGAATTATGGGGCCCTTTATTATTGGGATTGTATAGATAGGGACTATGATCATCCCAGCCCAAAGCTGCAACCTCTAACCCCGAAAACGTTTGTCCCGAAACCCCCCGATTAAGTAATCCCCAAAAAGGAAACCCTAAAACCTGAACCCTAAGGGTCCAGCATACAATACAATGATACACCTTGTGGTTCTCATGCTTGGAATCTTTATTCAGGCTTCAGGTAGTCTACCGTAGTTGTTCAAAATACTTGTCCCCCAGATGGCCATCAGGTAGGGTTCACTTTGACATTAGGATCCCCTTTTTAAGGAAGTGTACTCCCCATGGTCCCTCCTTTTCAAGGACTTGTTTAACAACCTCCACATCGTCTAGACCCTTCAGGTAAACCCTCAGCTGAAAACCCACGAGATTTCAGGCGGCCGGACGCAGGCTCGAACGCCAGGGATGTCACTGGCACAGTGGCAAGCCTCTGGAGATCTCCAGGAATTCCAGATGTTGACTACTAGCCTAAACCTAAGCACTAACTGTGGTGCTGCCTGCTAAGATAGTACCGCATCTCGCCTGCTACTTCTCCAACTGCGCTTGGCAAGGGGCAGGCAGCTCACAAATGGGCCACAACGAATAGGATTGCGGAACTAAGGCCCTCAACGAGGGGGGCAACAACTTCCCTTGGCAAAATCTATACGGTGGTTTCCATAGATAGGGAGATCCCAATGTAAACGGCAAAACGCCGCGTAATCCTCATCATGGGGACCCCCCACAAGGTATATAGTCTCCCTTAAGTAGATAGAACATGGGGTATATTCGGATCTTATTATAATCTACCCAAAGCCATAGAATAATATTCTATCTACGTGAAGGGGGACTATAAGTCACCATGCAACCCTAGCTTCGATTTCATGTTTCACTTCCATGTTGTTTTCCATTTCATCGTCCGTTGTTGTGTCATACCCCTACTTTTTGCAAAGGCCTCCAACCCTACAAACCCGTTTGTCCTCACATAGAACCCCTGCATCCCATGTTCCCGAACCCTGTGTCTGGTTTTGGACCGCTATCCATCGGCATCCAAAGAACCCAAAGTAGGAACTACATGGCTTAGGGTTTAGGGATTAGGGTTTAGGGATCGGAATAGCTCAAAGCATGTACTATTTATAGATTCCTGGGCCCGAAGTAAGCATTGCTCATAGGCCTGGATGCCAAGGATAATAGGACAAAAAACTTCATCTTCGGTGTTTTGGTTGCACCAGACTTGCCAAATGAGCCAAGGGACCGTTGCAAGTACAGCTCGAAAACACCTGCATGGGATCGGGCATCGGACAGTATGCCCATGCTTACTTAATGTAAGAGCCTGAAACATGGATCTGAGGTTATGTTCTACTACCACTGTGCTTCGGAGGAACTATTTTGGTAGTAGTCAGGCTCACTAACATGTACCGGGCATTCTTTTTGATTTTGAAAGCCATTTGCCTGCAGTGCCTTCTTTGCATGCCATGTGCATTCCGAGGGCACTTAATTTGGTTTTGGTGGGGGATTTTGGAAGACATCTGCAAGCTGAAGCACAAAACAGTGCATCATCTGGACCCAAGTGGTCTGCTCTATATACGTCCTTTGCGCCCAAAGTACCCTAAACCCTAAACCCAGAATAAGGTACTTGGACCACTTGGGCTTGGTACGCCACTCCAGCGCCTTACCTCCTTACCTTGCAAAGGGTTTTGGTAACCCAAAGCCATCAAGTAAGGACCCTATACATAAGGATTTAGGTTTAGGGTTTCTTAATAGTCCCAGGGTGGTTAGTTTGGCAAAATTCTGTTACTGCGAGTGTACATTTGAAAGCTGTGCTGGCGGATCAAGAGGTTGATAACCTTTTTGAACAATTGTTTACTTCGTTGGTCTTGAAACCCTAAACCCTAAACCCTAAACCCTACTAAACCCTGTTCTCTGGTTTTCAGGACTAGCCAACCCCAAAGTTGTACCACCCGAAGCGAGGGTCTACGATAGAGCCTGACACCTAACCTGACGGGGACGGTTCCCAAAACCCTAAACCCTAGACCATGAAAGCCTAAACCATAAGTAATATAGTAGTTTCCATTTTCTTTTCCTTTATTACTAAGTCCCCCCCCGCCCCTGCAAGTGCAGTCCCGGCCTAAATTCATTCCGGCATCCACGACCACAAAAGGCTGCGGCCTACGGAGGCAGGCCGCCAAGGCGACAGTTTGAGCACTCAATGGTTGTATAGGGGTTATATAGGGATCATGGAAAAGAACATGGAAACTACAGGGATTATTTAGGGAGCATATATAGGGTTATATAGGGGTTATATAGGGATAATGGAAAAAGAAAATGGAAACTACTGTTTAGGGTTTAGGGGTTAAGGGTTGAGGGTAATTAATGGGTCAGCTGGACTTGGCCAGTAGGTGAAAGATGGGGATAACTCAGGTTGCAACCTGTCCTAATACGAGACCCACTTCTGCATGGGTACTTTTTTCAATGTAATTTTTTAGGGCTTATGAATGCTCCCGCCATGTTTTCAGGGAACCTTGTTTAATCTCAAGCCATTTGCAGAGCCAAATCAAAAAAGTTTGGAATTGTGAGGCTAGCAAATTGTCGTATGTATTTGAATTTTGAAACAGTGTAGTCAGCTATCTATAGGGCTCTAAGAGGTCTCAGTACTAGCACTACTAGTAGGAGAAAACCAAGCACCCCCAAAAAATGTTGGGGTACTTGGAGGGTCAGGGGGGCTTAGTACGTAGGTTAACAATGGGATAATTAGTGTTACTATATGTGTTATATGGGTTATTAACTCACTTACTAAGTCCCCCTGACCCTCCAAGTACCATTTAAAGAAGGTCCACTCTATTTGTTTGGGGAAGGGGAGGGTACCATGCTAAAGCGGATCCCGCATTGACAGGGGTCCCAATATTACCCCTGTATAACCCCTATACGAACCCTATAATCCCTATAGTTTCCATTTTATTTTCCAGTATCCCAATATTACCCCTATATAACCCTACATAAACCCTATAGTCCCAACCAAACTCCCTGACCCTCCGACTCCAAGCAGAGCTCAGGCTCAACTTTGGGATCTGAGGGTCCCGGTGCTTACCAAGAATCTCTTTGCACTTACCCTAAACCCTAAACCCTGAACCCTAAACCCTAAACCCTAGACCCTAAACCCTAAACCCTGAACCCTAAACCCTTCAAGGCATAAGCTCCAAGTCCAAATTACTCAGTCCCACCACCGAAGGTTCTAAGGTTGAGGGTTTAGGACTTACTTGGAGGCCCATGGGACTTAGAAACTATTAAAGGGGGCTATAGGGATATATAGGGTTTAGGGTTTAGGGTTCATGGGAATTAGTAACTATTTATAGCCGGGCTTATAACCCTAGTCATAATCCCCCTAAATGGTCTTATAGGGGTTACCCCAATTATAAGTAGGGTTCTAATCCCAGTGAGAAGTAACTACTAAGTCCCATGGGCCTCCAAGTAGAGAGCCTGATGTCTGAACAAGCCCGCAGACCACCCTGTCCACCACTGGAAGGCGCCAAAGTTGCTGAGAGCCTTCCAGACCGAACCCTGAATCCCTGCTCTTGCCAGAAGTCACACCCTAAACCCCTAAACCCTAGACCCCTAAACCCCTAAACCCTAAACCCTAAGCCCGTTGAACTCTGCGACCCGAGAGATGAGCCCACGTGATTCAGAAATCGCCCAGGTAGGGATTTCTCAAAGTAGGGAACCCATTGGGACCCTGAGGACATGCGGGCGGTGCAAGGGGATTCTGCGGCCCTGATTGGGGATGATGTGGGGGCTATTTTAAGCGACCTAAACCCTAAAGCTTTACCCTAAGCTCTCCATAAACCTTAGACCCTGAGCCTCAAGTCTCCATCAAACCTTAAACCCTAAGCTTGAAGTCTCCATCAAACCCAAAACCCTAAGCCTCAAGTCTCCGTAAAACCCTAAGCCCTGAACCCTAAACCTTAACCCTGAGCCTCCAGTCTTGAGCCCCCGCCTCTCTTCCTGTAGCCGTGCCGAGGGTAGGCCAGCCCATTCTGGTGCCTCGCCGTATGCTGTAGAAGCCTTAGGGTTTGGGTTTTAGGGTCAAATCCCTTCCCGAAAGCACAGTACCCCCATCCTTGGAAATTCTAGTTTTCATACTAGGGGCAGGTCATTACCAATATGATGGTCCTAGGTTTAGGGATATTACCAAAAAATGAGAATCAGATGCATAAGAAAACGGAGACTGCGTGCATCTGAGCTATAGGCTAAACTCCTATTATCCCACTTAGTAAACCCTGTGATACTATGCCCAAAAATTCCGTATATACATACCCTTTAAGGAGTTGAGATCATAGCTCATATACGGCTTTGTAAATGGAGGAATCCCGAAATTACGATCCTAGATGCTGTATAAGTATGGCAATGGGTACCTCAAATAAACCTCAAATGAGATTCGTAAGCCTGTAGGCGTCCATACTAGATGGTTCATGGCTTATGTAGATTTTATACGGGGCTGCATATACGGATCCTGAAAAGTTTGGAGTCTACCCATTTGTATTTGAGCTATAATCTACACTCCTAATATCCCCCTTGCACTTAACCCTTTTCATACTCCCCTATATAATCCACCATAATAATAACGACCCCCTTTTAGGAGTTCAGACCCTAAACCCTAACCCTAAGCCTTATATAATCCCCTATATAAACCGCTTTTTAAGGAGTACCCGCCCTTTTCAGGCGTTCTGAAACGTATCTGTTTGGGGGGCCTGATTGGGAGGAGCAAGGGGTTGGCATGCCGAGAAACATCTTTGCAGAAACCTTGGGGTTTCAGGTTTCAGGGTTGAAGAGCTTAGGGTTTAAGGTTTCAGGGTTGAAACAATTTAGGGTTGAAGGCATGAGGTTGAAGAGTTTCGGTTTAAGGGTTTAGGGCCAGGGCTTAAGGCAAAAGAGTTTCCAGCCCCATTCATTAGATTGCGAACACCTGCCAAACTTTTACAACATCGTTCAACGCATGACAGTGCCCAAGAGGTACGACGAGTCCGGAAGTTCTGAAAGTCCTTTGAAGAGTTATAACTGATGTAACCACCATCATTTTCAATTTTCGTGTGGCATACATCCCAATCTACAGACACTGCTCGACACCCTTTAGTCTCTATGATCTTCACACGGTCTGTGCAGAATTGTTCGCTTGCATCATCCCAGGTGTTCCTGTTACACTCCTACAGAAACCGATGAAGTGAACCTTCAACGTCAAACCCTAACCAAGTGAGTAGTGTTTTTTTGGTGGTTGAACCTAGTAAGATAATGTTCCTTATATAAAATACTATACCCCAAAATCTTACTCTATAATGGGTACCATAGTATCCCCAAATAAAATACTACTCAAGCAATGTGCCAGCAGAGCCCAACAAAAAGCGTTCTGAGAATGACAGGTCTTTTCCCTGGGCTGGCCTACAAAGAGGCATTTCAAAGAAATGCTGGAGAAGACTTCGGAACCTAGGAATAAACTCTCCCGTGGCTATGTCATTCTAAATATGGTAGTTTCCCAAAATAGGGGAACCCCAATATGGACCCTAATATATTATATATGAACCTTATTATGGGGACTCCCAATAGGGTATAAACCCTGAACCCTGAACCCTAAACCCTAAAACCCTAAACCCCAAACCCCCAAATATGTGTCACCCATTTTAAGAAGCTAGAGCGGCGCCTTTTCTGGCGTAGGTCCGTAACAGCGACTGCCGGAAGGGGATGAAGGTTTAGGGAGGGGATTAGGATGGGGTTTAGGGTTTAGGGTAGGTAGGTTGTCAGGCGTAGAATTTAGAGCTCAGAGGCTAAGCGTCCAGCCTCCTCCGAGTTCACACGTACTGTGTAAATGAAGCTTCTGCGCGCAGCAACGCAAAAATGAAGGATGCGAGCCATTTCAAATCTAAGGTGGGTGGCGCCCTCTTCCCGGTCCAATTTGTTCTCCTACACTACGCCCCACTAAACAGATTTTGCACGTAGTTATCATGAGTGGTGGAGCATTGATAAGGCTATCTTTTTGGGAGCGACGCCGTTGCAAGCTTGGAAATCTACTCTGCATGGATGCGCAGACACAAGCGTTGAAGCCGAAGCCTAAGCCTAATCAAGGGTCCAACCAGCCAAAAAAAGATGAATTCAGCAAACTTGTAGATACGGTCATGCGAGATTCTAGAGGGCATTTGGTGCCCACAGACCCTTCTCTTCCCTAAACCCCTAAACCCTATACCCTGGGTCCCTGGTCGCTTCAGGAAACCCCCAGCCTAGGGCTCAGTGAGGGCCCGTACACTCATCAGAACCATCTCATGACAAGAAATTGATGCTGAAGCCTCCCCAACCCAACCCTCTAAGACTCAGTTTCCCGCGGATCTGTAATGGAGATTCCTCAGAATTCGATGCCCCAAACTTTTCTGCAAGAAGATCGCCCCATTTGTACCTTGCCTTGGCAAACTCCAAAATTCTTTATATTGGGGTTATATTGGGGTTATATTGGGTTTATATTGGGTCTATATTGGGGTTATATTGGGGTTATATTGGGTTTATAAAGAACCCGCTGGCCGACCCAGGACTGGCGGCACCTCGCAACCTCCAAGCCTCATTTAGGTGGCAGCATCCATGCTACCCACTATTATGGTCCTAGGTTCCTGGTATAAGTATAGTACAGGGTACCTCAAATAGACCTGTATTCGGGCCCCTACATTACCCATTGGCCCAAACCTTAACTACACTATACATGAAGACATGATGTGCGCTCAACCTACACCTCAAGACACCACCCCCAAAAACACGTTTAAACATCGTGTTTAGCTAGCACCTTCTTCGAAATTTGGACTTATAAATGCTTAACCCCCACAACGAATATACCCAAGCAGTAAGAGGAACTCCCTACCTTCACATTACTATTAGTAGTATTATTTCTAGTATGCCTATTCAACTATTATCAACTTTATTTCCTATTAGTACTAAAACTATTACTATTCCTACTATTATTCGTACCAAGCATGACAGCGAACAGTTGTCGCACAATGCTGACATGATCTACTATGGGGTCCTATGTAATCTTAAGCGAAAAAACGTTCAGGGGCATACATAGCCAGTCATAAGGTTTTGTAATAGTACACTATAGGCATATAGAGAATAGAAGCGGATAACACAACTTGTAGTTGCAAGGCACTTATCTCGACTGCTGGCCGCCTGCAGAAGATCTCGTTGTACTCGAACAGAGCTTCCTGGCAGGATGTAAGAGCCTAAGTACAGGGTTTAGGGTTGGTAGGGTTCATAGGGGTTGTAGGATCATTTGGTGCATGGGAGTATAGGGCGTTATGGAAGAAAAGGAGCTCATTCATCACATCCTTGTCTGAGAGCCTCTTCCCTCAATGCTCAGATGGTAGTTTCCGAAAATAGGGGATCTTAATGCAGGCCCCAATATACTATATAAGCCTTATTGTGGGAATCCCCAGAAAGTACCCCTACTCTTGGGAAACTCCCAGATATCATACTGACTGAGGGCGCTAATTTTTTAGAGTTGGGGGGGAGGGTTGATTATCCAAAACCCCTAATCCCCAGAGCCGCACGAAACGGCTGCAAGAAAGTCCTGCCTTACTGTTACTACTAATATTTGTATTAATACTGGTATGACTATTAAGCTGTTATCAACACTATTTCCTTTTAGTATTATTAGTATTACTATCATTATTCTTACTACTATCTTTACTTTCATTGCCTGCATAGCAAAACCCGCCAGGCCCCCAAAACCCAGGCCCACTCCTTGAATGCGGGCAATGTGCATATTGCCCTATGTGGGGGTTTCCCAAAATTAGGGGTACCTCTTTAGGGGTCCCCATTGTAAGGACAACAGTATTTGGTGGTCTATATTGGGGTTCCCTCATTTTGGGAAACTACCATGTATGGTGCGCAGCACCTTGGCCGAAACATCCTAAACCCTAAGCCTCTCATTGGAAGTCTAAAGCTCTACGCCCGACGCCTCCAAACTCCCAGGTGTAAACCCAACTTGGAGGCTCATGGACTTAACGGGCTCATGGGGGGTACCCCCCAAGTATGAGTAGGATCATAGCCCCATGTATATGTGGCCCAAGTACAGAATTGCACAGAATCCCTTATCACAAACCCAGGGTAGACGCCCAACATACCCTCATTTCCCCTTGACCCCCTGTTGGTCATTGGACTCTAGTCAGCACCTCTGGGTTTGGGGCCCACGTCTTAAGCCTGAGCACAAGGTTTAGAGTTCAGGACAGGCTTTGTTGGGGATTCTTAAACAATAATAGTCTCCATTCTATTTTCCATTATCCCTATAGAACCCCAATATATACCCTCATAATCCCTATATAACCCCTATATAATCCCCTCAATATATACCCTAATAGTCCCTATATAACCCCTATATAATCCCTATGAAATTAATTGAGAGGAATGCACGTTCGAGGCGCCCATCGCTGTCCTATGTGGTTGGTGGAGGGATGTTCTTTGAGATCCTACAGCCGGACATGGGGTTTTGGGAAATTAATGCTTTCCTCTTTAAGGGGTCATGGGACATGCAGGTCTTCAAGTTAGGGTCCGCTTTGCGGAGTCCCGATAGTAAGGAAGATAGGCAAACAGGGTACCCTGAGCGCCACTAGGGATAAGCTGCGCGACTCGGGTTTTGCGGGGGTCGAGTTGGTTGGCGGTATCCCTGTATCTCCTCACGCTGGGCAGGTCTTGTGATACAGGGAAGCGTGGTCGCAGACCTTGAACGCTAAACCCTACACATGCTTTGTACATGAGAATAAGAGCGATCTTACCCTAATAGAAATAATAGCAATGATAACCACAGTAAGAATAATAGTAACAAACGTAAGAACAATACGACTAGTAACAACAAAAGAAATATAGTATCAAAGTAATAACACTAATGAAACAGAATGTTAGCAATAGTAATAATACTAACAACAAGAGAAAGAATAGTGCTAACAGGAATGATAGCAGTAATACTAGTGATGATTAATACTCGTAGTAGTAGTACTCACAGTAGTAATGGTAAAACTGGTAATGCAAACGTAATAGTACTACTATACAAGAAAAAATAGCAATAATCGTTTAACTCTCATACTAGTAATAATCCGAATAATGGTAATAACAGTAAGCCCCCAGCCTGAAGCTCGATAATTTCCATCTTTCCGGTACACTGGCATTTACTTTATATGTATTGCTCGACCGGCTTGAAGCTTCGGGGGTTGCGAACACTGAGCCGGCGAAAGGACTCAGAAACTATGTCATCTAGCGCGATAACTAAAACATTGTAACCGTACGGTTGAGACTAAACGTCTTGCATGATACAGAAAACGGCAAACCTTGAAAACTTTGGGATTTCTGTATCGTAAGGCCATGCAAGGTTTGCAGTATCAAAAGCAACCTCTTTTGCAGCTACCCGTGAACTTGCAAGTAAAAGCCAGAAGAAAGGCTGATGATCCGTGCATGTTCCTGATTTGGCCGTCCTTGATCGCCAACACCCAAATAAACTTTAATTCTGGAGGGCTACAAAGCATCGGCATGACCTTGGCATAGCAAAACACCACATCTCCAAAGTTCAATCTACTGAGGTTTATGCAGGATGTCCAGTATCAACCGTTCGGATTTGGAAAATTCTAAACAAGTGTACCTCAAAATGCCATGATGCTTAACACAAGTGCCTGTCAAAAAAGGACCCCTCATCTTTGGGAATTGGGAACTGCTAGGTGAAAGCATCCCAATCATCACGTGATCCTCGCTGCTATGGTCGTAGACCCACGAGACAACCAAGACTCAGGCGCAAGCCCTGCCCAACCCCACAGACAAATGTCAAGTGTCAATCGGGTTAAAACCTTCCCCCAAGTGGACATAGAATCCCAGCCCTAAGCTTACACTGGCAACTGAAGGGGGTCATAAGTTCTGACATAGTTCTAGCTCGAATGCTGTCGTACCTTCATCCCTAATGCGAGTAGACGCTACATGACGCTACACTTTGTAGGAAGTTGTCAACCAACCTTGGGGAAGCCCTGTATGATGACGCTCTTCCTAGCGTATCCAACGCTTTCAAGCGCTAGTAAAGAACTCAGCATTGTCCACCGATCCAGAAGCGCTTCTTTTGCCCCCCACGTCAGCTCCCACATTGCTTGCGCACTCTAGAGACATGCGAGCAGGGCTTCATGTTGTCAACCTTCCACACAGGTGGCAGTACACAGTATGTTCGGGGCAACGACTGTCAATCCGCAGCTTCTTTACAACCCAGCAACTATTTTTCTTCTGCAACTCTTGGAGAGCAAGCTGGGTTCTGGGTGTACCCAACAGGCCCCGAACACCCGACCGCCCGTAACCCCTCACCCAGACGAACATGGAACCAATAAAGGACAGCGTTTGCAAGAACAGTAACCTACACTGGACGGCTTTTCAATGTACACCTCTCGCTGTTTCCATTTTCTTGTCCTTAGCGTCATCCCTCAACCCTAGATCCTACCTCGTAATCTCCGTTGTCCTTCCCCGCCCCTAAACTTATTAAACCCTTGGCATAAATCCCAAATCCCAAACCTGCCGTTCCCCAGACCTAACAGTTTCCAATGTTCGTTTCCACTGTCCTAAAATTCAACCCAAACCTTAAACAGTACTTGCCTACTTCTTTTCAATTCTCTAGCCCAACCCCTAAACCCTAAACTGTGGTTTCCCTCGTATTTGAATTCTTTGAACCCTAAACCCTAGCAGCTTCCACTACCCGACAAGCCCCTATTTACTCACTCCCTATATTTCCCCCTTAAGTGTAGGCGAAGCCGTGCTCGACATGGCGGCTTCCCATCTCCAGGACTCTGGGAGCTCTGTTCAAGTCTCCGGTCGAAGGAGCATCCGGCAGCAAAGAAGGTTTGATACTGTTATATCGGGGTTTCCCTAAATTAGGGATCCTTTTCGGGGGTCCTACAATAAGAGTTCTAGTATTTTGCACGGGGTCACCGTATCCATGGAATCAGCCACATAGGATTTCATAGGGTTGGGTCTGAGGTTGTGGGTTTAAGGGTTTAATGCTTAGAGTGTGAAGGCTGTTAAGGTGTAGGAGCCTAAGGAATTACACAGAACAGAGAATCTAATGGAGTAGAAATTAGAAAATTACAGTGAGAACTGGGTCTATAGGGTTGTCAGCGCAAGGGCCTGAAAGAATTGCCAATATTAATGTGAGGTCTTTTCGAGCTGCGTTAGCCATGGTATAGTCAAGGAATTTAGGACTACAAAATTGGTATTTACTTGGGCCCGGATAGTACCTGGACCTCCAATGTCTGGGGTCAAGGTGCACTCTCCACCATTGCTGAATCTGCCCTGGAACCCCTCCCAGACGTTAGTTCTAGCTTTGGGCTGGGGCTGAAAGATGGCAAGCCTAAATAACGTGCTGAGAACATCCCTAACATGACCTAGAGACTTGGTCGGTCCGTCATATGATCCCGCGTTGCCTTTTTTTGGCAGAATGCTGGCACTTTGAAAGTCAGCGGCTCCCAATAAGTAGGTTAATGATGGAGATAACTCGGGTTCGTGTACGGTTCTTGTATAATCAAGTCCCTAAACCTGGTTCAGGAATCTGGCTCGCAACTTCCAACGTCGCCATAATCATAACTTGGCATTCATGACCATTTTCGGGGGCATGCGGCTCCAAGCATGCTTCTGAAGTTACTTTGCTGCCGCAGTGGATGCCTCCAGCCTCTAGAGAACGAGATCATGTAGGGCTTCAGCAACTTGCCAGCTTCCAAAATAGTGCTGGAGAGCAAGCAAAAGAGCTAAGGGCCTGCAATGGGGTTTCGAATGAACAGTGAGTTACCTAGGTAGTGCTTGTAACACGCGCGCTCTTGAGACGAATCCTTTAAGCGTTCCGCTGCGTCCCAGCGGTACTGCTGTCGCAAGCTAGGCTCCTCTAGGGCTTCTACGAGGATTATATACAAGCTCCTGGGGAGTAATTATATAGGGATGATATAAGGAATACGGGGGGCAGGGCTAAGCAAGTAGAACCACCAGAATGTCGTACCCAACCCTGAGCTGGGACAACAACTTGAAGCTCGTTCTACACTGTCTACGAAAGTTTCCATTTTCTGTTCCTTTATCACTGTGTTTACAACCCTATAGAATCCGAATATGACCCACAAAGCCAAAAGGCAAGAGCAGGCCCGCAAATTTTTAAGCCTTCTCAGCCCTAAACCCTGAACTCTATGCCCTCCTTTTTTGAAAGCTGTAGCAAGCTGCCCTCGCCTCATCACAACAGGGTCAGCAGGCTCCTCGTTTTGAAGCTTGCATGCGCCCGGCGGACGGGCAAAGCCCACGGAGGGGCAAAAGTAGCAATCGAGATGTGTGAGGCCAGCCGCCAGACCACACGGGATCTCTTTCAGTCAGGATTTAGGGTTTAGGGTTTGGGGCTTTGTTATCCTGTGGTGCTCATAATGGCTACGGATGAGCAAAGTCTTTCTAGATACGTCCTTCCGTGTGGGTACTTACACTTGGGGCTCAAGTGCTCCGGGCAAAGTCAAACACCTGACCACATCATGAGGCCCGAAGATATGGCTTCTGAGACCTTTTATCAAATAAGACAATCCTTGTGGACATGGTGAATCCTATGAACTCCTGAGCTCAGACAAGTGCAAGCTCATCCAGGCCCTGAACCTAAAACCGAAACCATAAACCAATGCTAGATCCTGATACCATGTAGCAGTCTCGGGCTACGTAAGCCTCAAATTGCCTTGGGAAGTACTCAATTTTCATACATTTTCCCCGAACCTATACTACAATCACTAATACCCAGATCCCAAGCCCTCAATTTCTCAGTACTTGGACCATGAAGGTTATGCACCATAGGTAAACCAAAACCCGGAACCCAAACATCAAACCCTAAACCTCGAAACCAAACTGTGTTTTTGACACGACGCTAGAACGCGTGTAGACTAATTTGTTGGGCGACTATTCCCATCTTGTATTAATAACCACCAACCCTATGGTATAACAAGGGGATTTTGGTAAATCCAACCTCCAAAATTAGAACCCTATAACCATCATATGATAGCCTAGGGTCCTACTTTGGGGGGTTGGGGTTACCAAAGTAAAATCCTTTGATTATAGTAGCACTTTCGAAGGATAACTTTTCTTTCCAGGCGGTAGTTCTGTAAGCGGCCTCAAGCTTAAAAGGATCAAAGCAAACACCCTGCATCGCCGGAGCATGGTGGGTTCTCTCCTTGGTGCTTACTGGGGAACTGGCCATTTTAAAGGCCGCTGTTAAGGGCGTATAAGGTTTAGGGGGTTTAGGGGTTTAGGGTTTAGGGTTTAAGGTTTAGGGGGGTCCCTAGAACTTTGTTGGGGGATTAGCAGAGGAACTGGGTATTCCTGCTACTGCTGCTCCTCCGCCTGCTCCTAGATCCTAAACACTAAACCCCTAAACCTCTTACTCAACGGCCTGGAATAAAACACGCCTTCCCTACTAAGCACCAGGTGTTTCTTGGCACAGCTTCGCATGCGGCGGGTGCTTGAAAATCGGGGTGCCTGAGCCTAGAGCCTTAGGCTAATATGACGAAGCAGCAGTGACATCTAGGCCTCCAGTTGCCCAAATAATGGGTTCTGGGTCTTATATGCCGTATAGTCACACAAGCCAGTCACATTATTTAAGTAAGGGGAGCCCTAGGGCTAGTTCTTAGAAGCTATAGGGAACATATTACCTGGATAACTACAGCTGAGGCCCCTCCCTGCCCTTGAAGGACCCGCTAAGCAAGGGTTTAGGGACCTTAAGACCTTCTGGATGTCTGGGTTGCTGTCAAGGAACTTAATTAGTTTACCACTTTACCATGCTATGGGCATAGTAAATAATGAGGTTTCCTCGTTGTAGCATCTTATTTCCTTAATGGCAACCCAGGGACTGGAAGGTTCATGTACACGTGTATTCAGGGTCATGTTCGGATTAGTTGATTGTCGACCAGTTTGGTGTGTGTGTGCATACCACACATATCATTCCACGCGAACTCTCATGTAATGAAGGACTCTGGGTTAACCCTAGGCCCTGATCTCCAAAGTCACACTCCGGCCCTTCTCCTTCATAGCTTGTCATCCAAAACTGCACACCGCCGGCAGCAACCATATTAGTGTTGTGTTTTGGCGCCTGAACCAAGACAAACTGTTTAAGGTTTAGGGTTAAGGTTTTCCTGCAAGGTATCAGAAGCTCATGAATACATGGGTATGACCAAGCATAGCATACATATGTAGACGTATATCTGCTGCCGAAAGCTGAAACTAAACTGACATGGAAACCAGTCCAAACTCCCAGTGAGCGGAGTGAAACTACAATCCTGTACCCTACCCCTTACTTAGAGTACCTAAATGTGTTTCTAGAAGATACTAGACATAGAGTTAGGTACCCCCAAAAAGGAATAGGGTTCCGGGAGTTAGGCAGCCTTTGTAGGGCCGCCGTTAGGCTTCGCTGTCAGTATGGGGGATGGTAATTCCCTCCCCCCAATGTTTAAACTCCCCACCCCTGATGGCAAATGTTCTCGAAATCTTCTAATATGGTATATATACCACAATATGGGAATATTGAATATCAGGGAGAAAGGGCTCCTTCTGATCCCTCGCTAGGATCTGAGCAGAATCTACTGTAATCCGAAAGAGAAAAACGAGAGTCAGGTAAATCTTCCGTGTCGCTCTTACAGCACGAAGTAAAGGGCCAGGCACCCCTCTTCAATCTCGTTGGCATAACCCAGTCTTAAAGAATTTGTATGCAGGGATTGCCTCATTTCTGGTCAAGCCTTGACTTCCTGTCAGCAGCCGCCCTTGTATTCTTGTGAAGTAGATGTAGGCCAACAGTGCCTGAGGACTCCTAGAGAGGATTACCAAGAGCTTGATAGAAGTGTTACTCCACACAAAGTTGACCAGCAATCAGGTAATCTCCGATCCGGTAATTGCCAAGGCTGTGGAGCCAAGTCAAACAACGACAACTGAATACAAAACACGTCACATCATGTCAGCAGCACTTTAGCGCCCCTGGTTTGGCAACTGCCCATCTCAGTATCAGGGTCACGCTCCGTCGCGAAGCTGATGCGGGAAGACGATTCAAATGGAAGCCCTGAGGCTCAGATAAGCGACCTCGCTTCATTGTGTGAGGTTTTGCCTGCCTAAGCCCAAAACCCAAAACCATGTCCAAAGTTAGAAGAAATAGTAGAACCACACCTACACATGGCGGTAGCCGAAACTTGTCATCCTGACAGGGGAGTTTATCAATCTGCTGGGCCTCGTGGCGTTGCTAGGACTCTGCTGTTTTGGGCTACATGAAGGTGGAATATGAAGGAGGCTTTGCATTGCTAGGGTTTGAGTTCAGGGGAAGGTTTAGGGGTTAGGGTTTAGTGAGTGTGGTGGTCATCCTTTGTGCGAAGGCCCCGGTTTTAAGGTATACACTTTACCCTAGCAACCCATGTATATCCAGTTCGGCTTGGGGATGAGGCGCCTTTTCGATTAATCATGGCACCCTAAAGTCTAAACACAATTCCAATAATTAGCCTCCCCAAACTTGCACGAAACCTCACAGGAGCCCGATAGAGACTAGGGTCCTGAGAAAATGGGGATGTGCTGGGTTCCCTGCTAGCTTGGAGAGAGCAATTAATCATATGCATCTGTATGTCGCTCGCTACGCCCTGCATGAGCATTAGTCTAAACTCCTAGTATCCCCCTTAAAACCGCC